>MU708282.1:0-47095 GCA_026770625.1 Nicotiana glauca
GGGTCCTAGGTTTATACATTACATATATCATTCGCACAACACCAGTACCCAATTGTACGCGTAGTGTTATCGTGTAATCATCATCTCCATATCTACCCTTCCTACCATGTCAAGGTATTAAAGCGCGGAATGGTATCGTTTACTTATTGCAGAAAGGGAAACAGACAAGCAAGCAAGGCTCAAATATGCCTCCATAAATCATCGAAAACCACAGAGTTTAGCATGTCTTTCACGTACTAATATTTTGGTCTTATTTGAATAAAGCAGTGAGCGGACTGGTTCAATGCATATTTTTAGGCGAAAAGTCTACATTAGGCATACTCGAATGCAGTTGTTTGAAACTGATCTGATTGACTTAGGTGTTAATTAGAACTAGGCGTGACATATACTGATATTAGAAACAAATGTGCAAACTAACAGGGGTTACCAATTTTATCGGGACAATATAAGTTTAACAGCTAGTATTATCTCTATTTAGATTCGAAATTTCCTATGGGCATGCTTTCTATATGAATAATNTTTAAACCCGACAAATAGTTTGCCTAATGACGTTTTCAAAATGCAGCAGTTTGGTAGACCATGTTTATATAAAATTGCGGAACGATTAGAAGTTAACCTATATGCAGGATATCTATGCGTGTTTGCAGAAATTAAAGATTAAACCTACAGGCATGATTTCTAGGTGGATATGCAGAGATGAGAGTTAAAACCTATAGGCATGATTTCTAGGTGGATATGCAGAGATGAGAGTTAAAACCTATAGGCATGATTTCTAGGTGGATATGCAGAGATGAGAGTTAAAACCTATTGGCATGGTTTCTAGGTGGATATGCAGAGATTAAAACCTATAGGCATGATCTCTAGGTGCGTTTGCAGAAATAAAAGGTTTGAACCTATAGGCAGGATCTCTACCCTTGGTGCAGAAAGTAAATCCCGTCCCCCTTTCTTTACTAAGTTCCCCAGAGTTTATACAAATTATTACAACCCAAAAGAAACGACTGAAATAATAAAATACATTAGAAATCCTTAGCTGCATCAAGGAAACTAATTCAGACTTAAGGCCTAATAACATGAGATTGAACCGCTTCCGAGATCCAGATTTCCAAGCCTTCTCTTATCTAAGGTATTTCAGAGATCCAAGGGATTTCAGGAACCCCAGGCAGTGCATACACCCAAGATATCATAGAAAATGAGTTGTGCACTGTGGAAGAGCCAGCCTTTATGTGTCCAAGTTCAGAGGGAGCTCAAGGGTCCCAAGGCAAGGCTCACACAAGTGGGGCAGAACTTAAATTCTAGGAGTTGAGTGTAAGTGCAATAGAAAAATGGTAGGAGGGCTACCCAGTTAGGTTGGTGGTCATGCCCAGCCACAGTACATACTGTTACACCCCTGACCAACCCTATGATCAAGCATTTAGGGAGTAAAGACCTACTGGAGGTCAAGCCATGGCTTGAACAATAATCAGAATTACTAGCAGGTCAAGGCTGTTACTCAACATACACACAATAGGGGAATGTGGAGGGGAAATTGACAAGCTTAGGACCCCAAAGGGTCCTGTTCATAACCATGGACAATGATTTCAGGTATTGCCATGTTTCTGAACCATAACTTAAAGCATACAAAGGGGATATGAGGGTTTGGGATTCATTAAAGTATCAAATACATAACAACGACGGGCAGGATGCACATGTAAATTAAATATAGAATTATAAGGGAGAGTGAAACATGTTACAGCATGCTAGAAACAAATGCTAACTAAGGAAGACATGAACAGAAGTAGGTAGGAATAAAACACATTGTTGTTGAGACCTGTAAATTAACTGGGACATACCAGTAGAGAAGCAAAAAGTGCAGAAGAAAGTAGAGTAAACAAAGTCCACAGCAGTACAAGTAGCAGAAAGAGGGAGAGAGTTTTAAGTGAGAGTGATTTGAACTCAGATTTGCTTTCTGTGTTCGTGTGTTCAAAGAAAAGGGAGAAGAGTATTTATAGCTTTGAAAACGTGTAGAGAAATAAGGTAACAAGTACAAATCTATCACAAATATGGCATGGTCACAAATCAGAATCAAATTAGTATAAGACTCCCCTTTAATCAGGGGATTCTTATTCAAACGGATGCTAATAGCATCCAAATAAGGAAAGGAGAATCAGCCTTGTAAGCAGAATGGTTATTACCATAAAAGAAGCAGTGAAGTCATACAATAGGCAATTAAGTCTAAGTATAGGACTTAAAATTATTTTTGAAAAAATTCAAGGAGGCCAATCAAAGGAAAAGAATCAATTACCCCTTAACAGGTGAGTACAATCAGAATTTCAGAAAGGAAAAGTTTTGAAAATTAATCATGAGTTTGAGAATCAATCACAGAAGGAACTCAGTTTATATAAATGCATGCACAAGTGATAGACACGTGAAGCCAAGTTATGGCAAAATAACAGCATACAGTAGTAACTAAAAGGAAGACATTCGAAGCATGATAGTCAAGTTTCAGTGTTTTACAATAGAGAAGAAGATCAGAAGCATGTAAAGAACTTAGAACCAAAATAGTCAAGAGCATTGAAGCATACTGCAATTTCAACAGGCAAGTTGCACAAACAACTTTAAAGAAATCGAATAGTCCCAAAAAAAATTAGGGTTTCGAAAATCAATCGAGTTTAGAGGAGATAAGCAGATAAACAAATAAACAGGTTCATAATCTCGGATAAGCCCCAAAAAATTAGGGTTTTCAACATGCTAACTCAGATAAAAAATAAGGTAAATAAAACGACCATTAACAATCAGTCCAAGGAAGTCAAACAAAATCCCCAAGAAAATTAGGGTTTTCAACATGCTCACTCAGATAGAAGATAACACAAACAAAAAATACAGTAAAGCATGTCGATAATCAAAGAAGAGAGATTCGAAATATCTTAACATAAAACCAGAGTTAAAAGAACAAAGAGTTTTGAAAGAAAAAAATTGGGGAAACCTCAAGAAACATGCTCAGAAAGTTCAAACACACATAGATCTGGGGCAGATCTAAGAATAAATTGAAGGAACCTTAGAGCTAGGGTTTCATAAGAAACCCAGGTGACGAGATAGGCTTTGGAAACCATCGATCTGAGCAGAGAAGTCGAAGATCGAACTCGAATAGCCATGACTGGCCGGACAAAGGTTGAAGACGACCAGAAAATAGACATCGAACAAAGGCTTGGTCGGAACCTTTCAAGATATGGTCATTGGACCTTTAGAAGCGAGCATGCAGAAGCCATGAGAGGCTAGTATAGGCCTCCGATGAGCCTGAGAAGCCATATATTAGGGCTTCGATGAGAGGCAGCGGCTAGGGTTTGAGGTAAGTTGAGAGGGAGTTGAGAGAGGAGAGGATTCAGAGGCGGCGGTCGAGAAAAATGAGGCAGGGTTTTAGGGTCATTTTAATTAAAAAAGGAAAGGGAAGAGGGGAACCATTGATCTAAAGGATCAACGGCTGGGATTAAACGAGTTAAATGGGGAACGAGTTTGGGTACGGTAGGAAAGGATATGGGTCGGATAAGCGTGTTAATTGGGCTGGGTAATTGGGTTTTAAATTGGGGTTGAAATGGAGTACCAAATTGCTATAATTGAAATGCAATAGAGGCTAAAACATAAATAGCCAATTTTCCACTTTTAATTTTATAAAAATAGTGATACTGATTTTAAAAACAAATTAAACGTACTGGGTAAATAAGTATTATATAAATATTAATTAAAAAATGTTGAGATTAATTTTATAAACGTAAAAATGTCATAAATTACAAGATAGGCTATAATTGCAATTATATGCAATTTAACTTTAAAATGCCAAAAGAATTTGTAAAAAATATGCGAAAATTACTTTAATTATATTTAGGTGTAAATGTGAAACTACAATGAATTATTCACCAAGATGATAATTTTGGGAATAATTATTGGATTTTGTTGTGTAAAATAGGCAATAAATTGGTTTTAAAAAATCATAAAAAAATGTCAAAACTATTGGATGTGCTGATATATGCACCAATATGCTATTTTAAAAATATTTAGGTATAAGAAATACTTAGGAAAAATTGGGTATCAACACTGATACATCTTCGCGGCACCCGTATGAATGGAATACCGCGAGCTATAGGCCTCCTCTAATATCAACTCCCGAAGCCCATCCACATTGGACACACAAATCCGGCCCTGTATCCGCAACATACCATCCTCACCAATAGTCACGTCTCTAGCATCATCATGTTGAACCCTGTCCTTAAGGACAAGCAAATGCGGGTCATCATATTGGCGCTCTCTGATGCGATCATATAAGGAAGACCGAGAAACCACACAAGCCAACACCCGACTGGGCTCCGAAATATCTAGTCTCACCAACCGATTGGCCAAGGCCTGAACATCGACTGCAAAGGGCCTCTCCCCAACTGGAATGTACGCCAAGCTCCCCATACTAACTGCCTTTCGGCTCAAAGCATCGGCCACTACATTGTCCTTTCCCTGGTGATACAGAATGGTAATATCAAAGTCCTTAAGTAACTCTAGCAACCTACGCTGCCTCAAATTAAGATCCTTTTGCTTGAACAAATGCTGAAGACTGAGATGATCGGTGAATACCTCACAAGATATACCGTACAAGTAGAGCCTCCAAATCTTCAAAACATGAACTATAACAGCCAACTCCAAATCATATACAGGGTAGTTCTTCTTGTGGGGCTTCAACTGACGAGAAACATAAGCAATAACTCTACCCTCCTGTATCAATACACATCCAATCCCAACTTTTGAAGCATCACAATACATGGTATAAGAACCTGAAGCTGAGGGAAAAACCAATACTGGATCCGTGGTCAAGGCTGTCTTGAGCTTCTGAAAGCTCTCCTCGCACGCGTCCGACCATACAAATGGAGGGCAAAACCAATACTGGATCCGTGGTCAAGGCTGTCTTGAGCTTCTGAAAGCTCTCCTCGCACGCGTCCGACCATACAAATGGAGCACCGTTCTGAGTCAACTTGGCCAAGGGCGATGCAATAGAGGAAAATCCCCGAACAAACCGGTGATAATAACCTGCCAAATCAAGGAAACTACGAATATCTGTGCCTGAGGTCGGTCTAGGACAACTCTGAACCACCTCTATCTTCTTCGGGTCAACTTGAATACCCTCGCTGGACACTATGTGCCCCAAGAAAGCTACTGAACTGAGCCAAAACTCGCATTTGGAGAACTTTGCATAAAGCTTCTGCTCCCTCAATCTCTGCAATACAACTCGCAAATGCTGTGCGTGCTCCTCCTGGCTACGCGAGTACACCAGAATATCATCAATAAAAACAATAACAAACGAATCCAGATACGGCCGAAATACACTGTTCATCAAATACATGAACACTGCTGGGGCATTGGTCAGCCCAAAAGACATAACAAGAAACTTATAGTGCCCACATCTAGTCCTGAAAGTAGTCTTCATAATATCTGAATCCCTGATCTTCAACTGATGATAGCCCGAACGGAGATCAATCTTGGAGAACACCCTCGCTCCCTGAAGCTGGTCAAATAAATCATCAATGCGAGGCAGAGGATACTTGTTCACTTTTACTTTGTTCAATTGCCTGTAGTCAATGCACATTCTCATGGGGCCATCCTTCTTCTTTAAAAATAGAACAGGTGCACCCCACGGTGACATACTAGGCTAAATGAACCCGTTATCTAGGAGTTCCTGAAGCTGATCCTTCAATTCTTTCAACTCCACTGGTGCCATACGATATGGCGGAATAGAAATAGGCTGAGTGCCCAGCACCATGTCAATACCAAAATTAATATCCCTATCCGGTAGCATGCACGACAAGTCTGCAGGAAATACATCGGGAAACTCCCTCACAACTGGGACAGAATAAATGCTAGGAGTCTCGGCTCCAACATCCCTCACAAACGCCAAATACGAAAGGCAACACTTCCCAACCATACACTGGGCCTTTAAGAATGAAATCACCCTGCTAGGAACATAGTTAGTCACACCACACCACTCGATCCTCAGTACACCCGGTATAGCCAAAGTGACTGTCTTAGCATGATAATCCAGAATAGCATGACACAGAGATAACCAGTCCATGCCCAAAATAACATCAGAATCCACTATGCTCAATAGTAATAGATCAACTCGGGTATTTAGACCACCAATAGTCATCAAACATTACCGATATGCATGGTCTACAATAATAGTATCGCCTACCAGGGTGATACATGAACAAGTAAAGAAAGACACCCTCGGGACGTACCCAAATAATGAGCAAAATATGAGGACACATAAGAATAGGTGGAACCGGGATCAAATACAACTGAGGCATCCATGTGGCAGACTGAAATAATACCTGTTATGACAGCATCTGAAGCAATAGCATATGTCCTGCCCTGAAGAGCATAAAAATGAGCCTGACCACCTCCTGATTAACCTGCACCTCTGGGGCTACCCCTGGCTGCCTGAACCTCATCCCTAGCTGGCGAGGCAGGTGCTGAAGAAACTGGACCAGAAGACGAGGGCTGACCCCTCTGCTGAGATGAGCTAGCAGCATGACGAGGACACTGCCTCCACATATGCCCAAACTCTCGGCACTCATAACAACTCCTGGGTGCTGGAGAATGGGACTGAAGGGAACCCCTCGCGCCGGAGTGACTAGCTGACGCACTCGGCCTAGAAAAACCCTGAAAAGATGGGGCATGAGATGAACTCTGTGCTCGAAAAGCGCTGAGTGAAGGCTGACTCTGCTGATAACCATGATAACCATGACCTGGCGATGCTCCACGATACTCGAGACGAGCCGATTGAGCGGGCCTGAAAGAATGACCCCTACCCTGCTGGAACTAGCCCCTTGAAGGAGCGCCACTGAAACTTCCAGAACCTCGAGGCCTCTTGGCCTCCCTCTCCTCTCTATCCTGACGACGAACCACCTCAACTCTCGAGCTATATCAACTACCTTCTCGAATGAAGCACCCAATACTCTCTCTCTAGTCATAAGAAAATGAATATGGTAGTTAAGGCCATCAATAAATCTCCTAATTCGCTCCCGATCCGACGGAACCATACAGACGGCATGACGAGCCAACTCTGAAAACCTCATCTCATACTGAGACACAGTCATATCTCTGTGCCGTAGCCACTCAAACTGCCTGCACAGCTCCTCTCTGCGGGAATGCGGTACATACTTCTCCAAGAAGAGAGTAGAGAACTCCTGCCAAGTCAAAGGTGCTGCACCAGCCAGCCTACGCCTCTCATACGCCTCCCACCAAGTGAAGGCAGCCCTAGTAAACTGAAAGGTGGTGAATAACACACCACTAGACTCAAGGATCCCCGCTGTACGAAGCATACGCTGACACCTTTCAAGAAAACCCTGGGAATCCTCGCCCTCAGAGCCACTGAATGTCGGAGGCTGGAATCTACCAAACCTCTCGAGGTGACGCTGCTCATCCTCAGGCATAGCTGGAACCCTGAACTCTTGCAATGGTGCAACTGGCTGAGCTGGAGGTGCCTTTGGAGTTTGTAATCCCTACACTACCTGCTCAGGTGTGCGAGCAGCGGGGGTTTGATTGCCTCCCCCAACTTGCAAAGTAGCTGTTGCTGTGGTGGCTGAAACTGCCTGAGCCAGGCCAGTGCAAATTGTCAAAATTTGAGCCAAAGTCTCCTGAAGACTCGGAATCACAATGGGAACAATTGGTGCCTGAACTGGTACTGCTGGAGCCTGGTCATGAGCTGGGGCAACTGGAGGATCCACAGGTGCTTCCCCTGATGTTCTACCTCTGCCACGACCACGACCACGACCGTGTCTACGGCTTCTAGTGGCCTCACTGGGTGGTACCGGTGGTCGTCCGTCATCTCCGGTAGCTCGTGTCCTCACCATATGTGAGAGAATAGAATAAAGATAAATTTAGTACTCGGCTCAACAAGTTCGCACGACAGAATTTCAAGAATGTGAAGTTTTCCTAAAGGTTCTGCATCCTCTCGAGGATAAGTACAGACATCTCCATACCGATCCGCAAGACTCTACTAAACCAGATCATGACTCGCGAGACCTAGTAACCTAGGCTCTGATACCAACTTGTCACAGCCCAATTCCCAAACCCGACCGTGATGGCACCTCTCGTGAAGACAAGGCCAGCTAGAACAACGCAAACACCTCTTTTAAAGCAATTGATTACCATTTAAAATTCTAACACATGCGTAATATAGCAAATAGTGCAGAAATAGTGATAATAACGAGGGAGAACATCCCGACACAACCCAAACTGGGGTGTCACAAGTCATGAACTACTACAGAGTTTGTGATGAGTCTATGGAATATAAAATCTGATACAATAGTCTGAAGGAACTCAAAAGATATAAAATAGGGGAGACAAGGGGATGCGGACATCAACTACTACCTCATCACTCTAACTCGCTGCCTGGTCTAGGAAGAATCTGCTCTCAGGTGTAGACTCCTCTATGCTGTATCTGCACATATGGTGCAGGGAGTAATGTGAGTACTCTGACCCAGTGAGTAATAATAATAAATAATAACCGAAGGCATGAAAACATATAACTACACAAAGCAATTCTATATCAGGCAGTAAAACAATAAAACAGTAAAGAGTCAGATGAAATCTCCTTTTAAAAGCCGGTAAATCAAGTAAAACGACAAGTAAATAGTGAGTAGACATCTGCCCCTCGGGCCCAGTATCAACCGCTCAACATAATATCAGCCCCTCGGGCTCAGTATCAGTCACTCAGCATAATATCAGTCCCTCGGGCTCAGTATCAGTCACTTAGCATAATATCAGCCCCTCGGGCTCAGTATCATATCACATGGGTACCCGCGCCCGCCGTGGGTGTGCAAACTCCGGAGGGGCCCCTTACGGCCCAAGGGCTATATCAACATAAGGCCTGAAAGCCTTCTCACATCACACTCAAGGCCTGAAAGCCTCTTTAAATCACACTCAAGGCCTGAAATCCTTCTCACATCACTCACGAGGCCTGAAAGCCTCCTCACGTTACTCCAGCCACCACGTGTCATATAAATGTATCTCAGGCCCTCGTCCTCACTCAGTCCAGAAAACATCATAAGACCCTCGGTCATCAATAGAATAGTAGTGCTCAACCCAAATAATAGTGGAAACATCAATTAAGTCTAAAAAATTCAATTAAAGTGGTTGAGTTTGTAAAATAGTATAGTCAACAGGACTGAGTTCAAGTAATATATCAAATAGTGAGGAAAGAGTGATAAAAATCCACGAAGGACTCAAGTAGTGGGCATGAAGCCCAAAATATGGCAAGAAACCCAAATCATGTTGATAACAAACATATCTTAGTTAAATACGCAGTAAAATATTAAATGGGACGGACCAATTCACAATCCCTAGTAGTAAATAACCCCGCGCTCGTCATAAGGCGCGCGTTTCACCTCAACATAGCACTACGTTGTGCAAATCTGGGGTTTCAAACCCTCAGGACATCATTTACTATCATTACTCACCTCAAGCCGGCCAAAATCCTAGTTATGACCTTGCCTCACAAATCGACCTCCTCGTGCGTCGAATCTAATCAAAACCACAATGAATACGTTACAATAGGATAAGGGAACATACCCCAATCGAAAAGACTCGAGAAATATCGAAATTCACGAAATTTGCAAAACCCGAGCCCCGGGCTCGCTTCTCGAAAATCAAAAAATTTAACATTATCGGATTCCTTATCTCTCCGCGAGTCTATACGTACCAAAAACTCCCAAATCCGAGCCTAAATGACCCATCAAATCCCACTTTGAAATATCAAATTCCAAGCCCTAGCTTTTCCCCCTTTTGATAAATTTCCATAAATTTCTATGTTAATTCTACCATTAAATCATGTATTTAGGTCATAGGACTCACCTCCAATCACACCCAGTCGAAATCACCTTCAATTCACGTCCAAAAGCTCTCAAGGTTGTTCAAAAATGGTGGAAATAAGACTTGGTTCGCGGATGAAATATTTAATAAAACCCTTATGTCCAGACTTCTTTTCCTCTATGCGCACGCGAGGGACCTCTCGCATTCGCGATGAAAAAAATCTACTACTGCCAAAAATACCCTTCGTGAACGCGGTTTCACTCACGCGAACGCGAAGGTCTTAACCCCTAAGCCTACGCGAACGCATACTGCTCCACGCGGACGCGAAGGACAACAGCCCCGGGACCCAACTCCTTATACGTGAATGCGTATGCCTTCACGCGAACGCGATAACTCAACACCTGACCCTTTCGTGATCGCGAGGCCCTAGACGCGAACGTGAAGGTCAAAATCCTGGTCCTGCAATTTTCTTCTACGTGTTCGCGACTCACCAACGCGAATGCGAAGACTAATTCTTCTGCAACATCTGATCTGAAGTTTCTGCAATATTTTCCAAGTTTAAATCTTCCCGTTAGCCATCCGAAATCACCCCGAGGCCCCCGGGACCTCAACCAAAAGCACCAACACATCCTAAAACATCATTCAAACTTGTTCAAATCATCAAAACACATCAAACAACACTAAAATCATTAATTCTCACCGGATTCAAGCCTAAGTTCTTCAAAAACTTCCGAAACACGTATTTGATCAAAAACCCAACCAAATCACCTCCGAATAACCTGAAATTTTGTACATACATACCAAATCACATAACGAAGCTATATCAACTCTCGGAATCCAGTTCCAACCCTCGGATCAAAATTTCACCTATCAATCAGAATTCGCCAAAATGCTAACTTCGCCAATTCAAGCGATCACGCTCCAAAACCTCCAAAACCGAACCTTCAAAACCAATTTCGATCACGCTCCTAAGTTACAAATCATCACCTAAAGCTAACCGAATCACCAGAATTCACATCCGAGCCCTCTAACTCATAAGTCAACATCCGGTTGACTTTTTCAAAACAAACCTTCCTTAAAGAGACTAAGTGTCTCATTTCCTTCCAAAACCAATTCAAATTCGACTCATTCACCCAAGACTCTTACAATGAAACATAAGGAAGCAGAAAATGAGGAAAACGGGGTGGTAACTCACGTGACGATGGGCCGGGTCATCACACACCTCGTAGTACCGTTTCTCCAAGAACCATCAAGTGTAGATCATCAAACTGGCGAGCCTTGATCTGCTCAAATAATGATGACTGGATAATGATGCATGCAAGTCCGTTAGCCAAAGACTGAATGTCCAAAGCTAGTGGACTCTGTTCTGCTGAAATGAATGCCAAACTACCTATACTCTCTGCCTTTCTGCTGAAGGCATCCCCAACTACATTCGCCTTGCCCGGATGATAAAGGATGGTAATATCATAGTCCTTTAGTAATTTAAGCAATATGCGCTGCCTCAAATTGAGATCCCTCTGTTTGAACGAATGCTGCAAGTCGCGATGATCGGTGTAAACCTCACAGGATACCCTATAAAGATAATGCCTCCAGAAATTAAGAGCATTAACAATTGCGGCCAACTCCAAATCATTTACATGGTAATTATTCTCACGGATCTTCAGCTGACGTGAAGAATATACAATGACTCACCCCTCCTACATCAATACACAACCCAAGACAACGCATGAAGTGTCACAATACACAATATACATCCCCAAATCGAAAGGCAACACTAACACCGGTGCTGAAGTCAATGCGGTCTTGAGCTTCTGAAAGATTGCCTCACAATCGTCACACCATCGGAACGAAGCACCTTTCTGGGTCAATCTAGTCAAAGGTTCTGCAATAGATGAGAAGCGCTCTACAAACCGGCAATAATAACCTACTAACCCGAAGAAGCTACTAATCTCTGTTGCCGTAGTAGGACAAGGACAACTCTAAGCTGCCTCGACCTTCTTGGGATCCACCTTAAAACCCTTGCCTGATACAACATGCCCCATGAATGCTACAAAATCTAACAAAAACTCACACTTGGATAACTTAGCATATAACTTCTGTTCCCATAAGGTCTAAAGTACCACTCTCAAATGCTGCTCGTGCTCCTCCATGCTACACGAGTAGATCAAAATGTCATTAATGAAGACAATGAAAAACGAAGCAATATATGGCCTGAACACTTTGTTAAACACCACTGGGGCATTAGTCAAACCGAAGGACATCATTAAAAACTCATATGGCCATATCTAGTCCGAAAAGCAGTCTTCAGAACATCTAAATCCCGAATATTCAACTGATGGTAACTCGATCTTAATTCGATCTTAGAGAACAACCTGGCACCTTGCAATTGGTCAAACAAGTCATCTATATGCAGCAATGGGTACTTATTCTTAATGGAAACTTTTTTCAACTGGCGATAATCAATGCATATCGTAATAGTCCCATATTTCTTCTTCACAAATAACACTGGTGCACCCCAAGGCGATATACTCGATCTGACGAACCCCTTTGCTAGCAACTCCTCAAACTGTTCCTTCAACTACTTTAACTATTTCGGAGCCACGCAATATAGTGGGATAGAGATAGGCTGGTACCCGGAGCTAAATTAATGCCGAAAGTGATATCACGATCTGGTGGATTGCCTGGAAGATCAGAAGGAAAAAAATCGGAGAACTCTAGGACCACGGGCACCAAATCAATTATGGGAGTCTCTATAGTAGTATCCCGAACATAAGTTAGATAAGCCAAATAACCCTTCTCGACCATGTGTCGAGCGTACTAAAAGAGATGATCCGACTAGGTGCGCTAACAGACGAACCCTTCCACTCCAATCTAGGCAAATCTGACATCGCCAAGGTAACAGTCTTGGCATGGAAATTAAGGATGACGTGATAGAGACAACCAGTCTATGCCCAGGATGACCTCAAATTCGGTCATATCAAGCAACAAAAGATCCACTCTAGTCTCATAACTACATGATGTAACAACGCAAGACCGATAAATCTGATCCACAAGAATAAAATCGCCCACAGGAATGGACAAATAAATAAGAGTACCCAAGGACTCGCAAGCAACACCTAGGAAATAAGCAAACATAGATGAAATATATGAATATGTAGAGCTTGGATCAGATAGTACTGAAGCGTCTCTACCACAGACAGAAATAATACCTGTGATCATGGCATCTGAGGCCACTACATCTGGTCTAGCCAGAAAAGCATAGAACCTAGCTAGAGCATCATTTGGCTAGCCTCCACCTAGATGGCCTCTACCTAGATGGCCTCCACCTCTAGGACGACCCTTACTCACTTGCCCTCTTTCTCTGGGCGGCCGGACGACTGGTGGGACAACTACTGCTGTAATCATAGGCTGATGACCCTGCTGCACTGCCTTGCCCAACGCCTGGGGCAGAAACATGACTGAGATCCTCGCACTCAAAACAACCTCTCGGTACGGTGGACTGCTGACTTGAAGTCTGACCCTAATGCCCTGAATACCCACTGGAGGAACCCTGAATAGCTGGTGCGCGGTAGGAACTCTATGGAATAGCATTGAAATAAGGTAACACTGGAGCACCCCAAGGAGGTGGCGATGCTGGATATGTGGGCCTATTAGACCGACTCCTTACGAACTGGCCTCTACCCCCAGCTGGGGTATCTCTAAATCTCTGGAATATTGAAATCGTTTATCTATCGTAGCCTGCTCTCGGCTATGCTGACATACACCCTCGATCCTCCGAGCTATCTCCACAACTAACTCGTAAAGTCCCCATATCAACCTCTCGGGCCATAGTAGCCTGAATACTAGTGTGCAAAATTGCAACAAACCTCTGCATTCTCTCTGCATCAGTAGGAAGTATCATAAATGCCTGGCGAGATAGCTCAAAGAACCTCTTCACATAGTCGGTCACAAACATCTGACCCTGCTAGAGTTGCTCAAGATAAAACTGTAACTCTTCCCTCTAAGAGGGCGGAATATACCTATCCAAAAAAATATGGGTAAACCTGTCCCAAGTCACGGGAGGAAAATCTCCTAGTCTGCCAAGAAGATAGGACTGCCACCATCTACAGGGCCTACCCTCGAACTGGAAAGTAGCAAATACCACCCCATAGGACTACAATATCCTCATGTTGTGCAGCCTGTCCCTGCACTGATCAATGAAGTCCTGGGGATCCTCATGTTTCTCCCTCCAAAAATAGGAGTGTGTAACCTGGTCCATCTGTCCAATAGTTTCTGCGGCTCACTGGGCATAGCTACTCTAGGCTCAGGTATGGGTGCTGCCACTGGCTGGGCTCCGCCCACGGGTAGTGCGCCTGGGTTTGATACATGGCAACTGCATGCCCTAGAGCCTGAGCGGTAGGGGTCTATGCTCCCCCTCCCGCCTATGTTATGGCTGGGTCTTCTAGAAATAAACCAGCCTAAGTCATAGTATCCATGATCCGTAACATATGGCCCATGACCTCTTGGAATCCCCGTGCTGACATGAAATCTACCGGGGTTGGCTCTGCTGCAGGATCCTCCCCCTACTCCTTAATAATAGGGTCATCTACTGGATCTGCTAGTGGCATAGTTGGAGAAACTCTAGGACGTCCTCATCTTATACAACGAGCATGAGTCCTCCCTCGGCCTCTAGGAATGGGAGGAGCAACTCCTTCATGATCTGGAACATCCACTGCGCGTGTTCTCACCATCCGTGAGAGAATAAGAGAAAGATACTTAGTACCACATCAACTGCACGATAGGAGATGAAGAAAGAGTAGTTTCCTAACACCCAATAGCCTCTCGAAGATAAGTACGGACGTCTCTGTAACGATCCACAAGACTCTATTAGGCCTGCTCATAACTTGTGAGACCTATGTGAACCTAGTTCTCTGATACCATATTGTCACGATCGAATTTTCTTATAGGCCGTGATGGTACCCAGCGTCGTCTCTAGGCAAGCCAACAGTGAGCTAACCATGTGATTTCTCTTTTTAACAAATTTATGAGTAATTCAATTTTCCTTAATTAAGATATTTAAGAAAAATCAGGTTTAAATAAATATAACAAAACAACTCAGTGCAATCATAACCATAGTACTAATCCAAAACCACAGTCTACTAGTGTGTGCCAAGACCTGGTGTCACACGTGTATGAATACTAATATCTTATAAAAAACTCTAGCTACTGTATGAAATGAAAATAGACAGAAATGAATATAAAGGAGGTGTTGCGGAACGGCTCAGGAAACAGCTCACCACTAGGCCTCCGCGTAACGGGGATGAGCGCTGGTGTGATATCCTGATGCACCTTCCTCAGATCCTGCACGGTTAGTGCAGATGTGTAGTGTGAGTATATAAACAACATATACCCAGTAAATATCAAGTCTAACCTCGAAGAAGTAGTGATGAGGGGTCGATTTCGACACTTACCATGGGCTAATAATATGAATACAGAAATTCTAAATGAACATGGGTTATGTGAATATTAATAATAACTCATTAGCAAGCAGGAACAAATAATTCTTTCACAAATAAATAAACTCAAAGTAAATTCTAGTCATTAATAATTGTAACCTCACAGACCACAAAATATTATCAAGTATGATTAGGCTTCGAGTATAATTAAGCACGATTTATGCCGAGGTCGTATGTCCGATCCAGAATAACGTGTACACTATCGAGGGACGTGCGACACGATCCATAGATGCATCTATTCTACTGCCGAGGCGTTCGACCTACTCCACAAGAAATAATTGTATTTTATAAAGATTTGACTTAAACGTTATTACAAGGCTAATACACAATGTTAAACAATTCCCATTGACGGTCAATTAATCCGCTCTAAATTCAAGCAAGTAAAATTCGATCTCTTAAAATTCCTTTATCAAGTTCTAATATGATTTAGACAATTTAATTAACCAGTAGGGCACAAACAATACAAGTATTTCATGATTTAGGTCTTAAACTACCCGAACATAAGCATAATTAGTAGCTACACACAGACTCTCGTCACCTCGTGCGTACTGGACCCCACAATTAAAAGCAAATATTAATTTAAATCACATATGGGGTAAATTCATTCTTACAAGGTTAGGCAAGACACTTAACTTGGCTCAAAGCTTGCTTTTCGGCCTCAAATTCACTCTTAAGCCTCAACTCGGTGCCGAACAATCCGAAACCATTCAAATGTTGTAGAAATCAATCAATATATGTTCAAAAGTTCATATTCTAACTATTAGAGTGATTACCCAACCACAATTGAAGGATTCCTCAAATTCATCCCTGAGCCCGCCCGAATTCCGAAAATTTTCAAAAAAAGTTGTTAACTATAACCTCAGGAACTCAAATATATACTTTTCACTAAATTCCATAACCATTTTTGTGGTTAAATCCCATTTTTATCAAAACCTAGGTTTTTCATCAAAACCCATGATTTCAAAAATTTTACATATTAAATCTAGCCATAATCTATAAATTTAACTCACATTGTATAAACATTACTTACCTCAAAGTGCTAGGTGTCTCTTAGAGCTCCAAAAATCGCCTTAGGAATGCAATAAATGAGTCCAAAATATTTGAGTCCTGACTTAAAAGAAGGTTCTGCCCAACAAAACTTTTGCATATGCGGTTACTGGGCCGCATTTGCTGTACCGCTTCTGCTTTACTAGGCTCGCTTCTGCAGAACTCCCCATGACCAGCGCTGGCTACATCTGCGGACGGGAACACACTTTTGTGGTCCCGCTTTTGTTGCTCCACATTGCAGAAGCGATGTCGCTTCTGCGCGCCCCTTCGCTGCTGTGGACTACTAGCCAATTGCTCCAAAGCTACTTCTGCGGCCAAAATGAAGCATCTGCGGGCTCGCACCTGTGGCCAAAAGCTCGCAGGTGCGGGCACACCAAAACTGGTGCAGCAGCAACCCTTTTGAGTCCTAACTTAATCCGTGCATCATCCGAATTACACTAAAGGCCCCCGATGTCTCGTCCAAACATACCGAAAAGTTTGAAATCATAAAAGGACTTGCTCGCACCCTCGAAACGCAAGAAACAACGTTAAAACTAATAATTGCAACCTTAAACCAGTAGAATCAACTTATGAAGTTCAAATTCTTCTAACTTTCTCCGAATGCGCTGATTCGTACTTTAACTACTCGGAATGATACCAAATTTTGCGTGCAAGTCTTAAATCATCATATGAAACTATTCCCTGGCTCAAAATCTCAAACAAACCTCTATAACACCAAAACCTACTCCAAACTAAATTTAAAATTTTTTTAAACCTTCCATGAGCCAACTTTCTCTATTAAGTGCCGAAACGCTTCAGAATTATCCAAAACTCGATCTGAACATACGCTTGAGTCCGAAATCATCATACAAACCTATTGGAATCGTTAAATCCCGATTCCGAGGTCGTTTACTCAAAGCGTTGACTCAAGTCAAACTTAGCCAAATTTAGTTAACATTAAGGAACCAACTGTCTTGATTTCACCCCGAACCCTTTCAAATCCCGAACTAACTATCCCTGCATGTCATAAAATAGTTAAAGCACATAAAAATAGTCTTATTTAGGATCTAGAAAAAAAATGACTAGTTAGGTCGTTGCAAACATAGTAGAAAATAAAAAATTAATATGTAAAATTGGGAGAGGGCATGCAAATGGGGAATAAGATAGTCGAGTAAATCCCCAACCAATGAAAATAGATAAACATAATATGACATCACCCATCATGCTTTTACTCTCAATCTCTACATGAAATAATATATACGGCACGACATCACCCTTCATGTTTTAACTCTCTTTCTCACCATGTATTAATCAATAAATGAAACAAATAACGGTACGACATCACCCTTTGTGCTTTAACACTCTCCCTCACCATGTAGTGATGAATATAAAAATAAACAAGAATAAACCTTACGTCTATAATGGTTCCGAAACACCAATCCTCAGTTTCATAGTAATACTCAGCCATCATGAATAAATTCATAAATGTGAGGAGAACAATAATATAAGAAATAAAATAATCTAATCATGGATATCATGAGTAAATAAGACAATAAATTACAAGCAACAAGTACCACCCCCATGCTTTAATCCAACAATAACGCATTAGTACTCGTCACCTCACTTATACACCGTACCCAAACTTTTAAACACGTAGCAAATAGGCAAACAAGTCCTAATCTCTCAAGTCAAGGTTAACTACGTAACTTACCTCACTCCACAGTCTACTCAGACTTCTACCAGGGCCTTTTCTCTAGAATCCGCCTCCAAACCACTCATATGTAACCACAATCGACTCGATAACGTCAAATAGTGCTAAGGAAATCAATTACAATACATAAACATAGGATTTTTACATCTTTCCCAAAAAAGCCAAAAAAGGTCAACCCCCACCCCCTTGGTCAAAACCCAAGGTTAGGATCAAAACCCATTTAACCATTCACCCCTGAGCCTGATTTTGTAATTAGTTTCAAAATCTGACCTCAAGTTGAGGTATAAATCCCGAATGTGCAAGAAACCCCAATTCATCCTAAACCCTTGTTTTCTACCATGGAAGAAAAAAGATTAGGGCTAGAAATTAATAGGTGATGTTAGAAATGTAAGAGAAAGAGTTCAAGTGTACAAACGTATAAATTGGTGTTTAGTTTTTCTTTCAAAATCGCTTCTAGGCGGAGCTCTAATGGAGAGTTTATGAAAAATGGGCGAAATCTCGTTTTTTGAAGTTTTTAAATCACTAGCGTTAGGACTTCTTCATTATCGCGAAGGGTCTGCCGTGTTCGCGAAAGGCAGCAACCAAAAGGCATACGCGTTCGCGAGTACATCCATCCGTTCACTAAGGCTGCCCTACCAGGCCTCCGCATATGCAAGCCATGCTCTAGTTCGCGTTGAGTAAAGATGATCTCGCCAGGTCTAAAACCTTACGTGCTAGCGAAGGCATGGGCGTGTTCACAAAGAGCAGACCTCCCGCTGCTCTACGTTTGCGTCCATCTCCTTCCGTTCGCCTAGAACCATCCTCCCCCAGTACCAATTTCCCTCTTCACGATTGCGAGAAAGGCTTCGTGATAGCGAAGCACATTATACCAGATGACAGCTGAAGCTATTTTTCTAAGTTCAAACCACAAGTAGCCTATCCGAAACTCACCCGGGCCCTCAGGGCTCCAATTCAAATTTGCACACAAGTCCAAAACATTATATGAACTCGCTCGCGCGATCAAAATACCAAAATAACACCTAGAACTACGAATCGAACACCAAAAATGAATGAAATTTTCAATAAAACTTAAGAACTTTCATTTTAACAACCGGACGCCTGAATCACGTCAAATCACCTTCGTTTCGCACCAAATTTGGTAGACAAGTCATAAATACAGTAATAAACCTATACCAAGTTTTGGAACTACAACACGAACCCGGTATCAACAAGTCAAATATCAGCCAAATTTATAAAGTCTTTAAACCTTTAAAGTTTAAATTTCGGCAACATGTGATAACTTGAGCTAGAGACTTCCAAATTCGATTCCAGGCAAATGCCCAAGTCCCAAATCATGATACGCACTCACCGGGATCAATAAAACACATATCTAGGTCCTTTTTCTCAAAACATTGACCAAAGTTAACTCAAATGGATTTTTAAGGTACCAATTCATATTTTAATCAATTTTTCACATAAAAGCCTTCCAGAAAAGGGCATGGACTGCACACGCAACTCAAGGAAGGATAAATGAGCTATTTGAGGTTTCGAAACACAACATTAAGGGTTAAAGTTCTAGATGACCCATCGGGTCATCATATTCTCCCCCTCTAAAACAAACGTTCGTCCTTGAACGGACAAAGAAAAGTACTTGGACTGGTGAAAAGGTGTGGATATATACTCAGCATATCCGACTCAGACTCCCAAGTGGCTGCCTCGGCCGGCTGACCTCTCCACTGCACTCGAATGAAGGATAACTCGTAGACATGAACTGCGGACCTGTCGGGCTAGAATAGCCACCGGCTCCTCCTCATAAGTCAGATCCTTGTCCAACTGGACTGAGCTGAAATCTATCACATGGAATGGAACACCGAGATACTTCCGGAGTATGGACATATGGAACACCGGATGGACTACTGATAAACTTGGTGGCAATGCGAGTTTGTAGGCCACCTCACCCACTCTTTGAAGAATCACAAAGGGTCCGATATATGTAGGGCTTAACTTGCCCTTCTTCCCGAACCTCATCACACTCTTCATAGGTGAAATCCGAAGCATTACTCTCTCTCTAACCATGTATGTAACATGACGAACTCTGCGATTTGTATAACTCTTCTACCTGGACAGAGCTGTGCAAAGCTGATCTTGAATAATCTTGACCTTATCCAAGGCATATTGTACCAAATATTACCCAACAACTGAGCCTCCCCCGGCTCAAACCATCCAACTGGAGAACGACACCACCTCCCGTATAATGCCTCATAGGGAGCCATCTGAATGCTCAACTGGTAGCTGCTGTTTTAGGCAAGCTCTCTAAGTGGCAAAAATTGATCCCAAGAACCCCCGAAATCTATAACACAAGCGCGAAGCATATCCTCCAATATCTGAATAGTGCACTTGAACTGTCTGTCTGCTTGAGAATGAAATACGGTGCTCAACTCAACTTGCATGCCCAACTCATGCTGCAGTACCCTCCATAAATGTAAGGTGTACTATGTACCTCGATTAAAAATGATACACACGAGCACACTATGAAGATGGATGATTTCTCAGATGTAGATCTTAGCCAGCCGCTATGAAGAATAAGTAACTGCCATAGGAATGAAATGCGCTGACTTGGTCAGCCTGTCCACAATGACCCATACCGCGTCAAACTTCTTTTGAAGAGTCCAACAACAAAATCCATAGTGATACACTTCCACTTCCACAGGAATCTCTAACTTCTAAAGCAATCGACTAGGTCTCTGATGCTCGTACTTTACTTGCTGACAATTTAGACACCGAGCTACATATGCAACTATATACTTCTTCATCCTTCTCCATCAATAATGCTACAGCAAGTCCGGATATATCTTGGAGGAACCCCGGATGAATAGAATACCGGGAACTGTGGGCCTTCTCAAGAATCAACTCACGAAGTCCATCTACATTAGGCACACAAATACGACTCTACATCCTTAAAGCCCCATCATCTCCAATAGTAACCTGCTTGGTACCACTGTGACACACTATGTTCCTCGGAAAAAGCAAATGAGGATCATCATACTGCCTCTCTCTGATGTGCTCATACAAGGAAGATCGACCGGCAGTACAAGCTAGAACACGACTGGGCTCCGAAATGTCTAACCTCACGAACTGATTGGCCAAAGCCTGAACATCTGATGCAAGCGGTGTCACCAACTAGAATGTACTCAAGGCTGCCCATACTCACTGCCTTTCTACTGAAGGCATCGGCCACCATATTGGCCTTTCCCGGGGTCATACAAAATGGTGATATCATAGTCTTTTAACAGCTCCAACCACCTCTTCTGCCTCAAATTGAGATCCTTATGTTTGAACAAATATTGTAGACTTTGATGATCCATGAATACCTCGAGCGACATACCGTAAAGATAGTTCCTTCAGATCTTCAGCGCATGAACAATGGCTGCCAACTCTAAGTCATGAACAAGGTAATTCTTCTCATGAACCTTCAACTGTCGTGATGCATATGCAATCACCCTACTATCCTACATCAATACCGTGTTGAGCCCAATATGAGATACATCATAATACACCGTGTAAGGCCCTGAACCTGTAGGCAACACCAACACTAGCGTCGTAATCAAAGCAGCCTTGAGCTTCTGAAAGCTCAACTCACTCTCGTTCGACCATCTGAATGGGGCACCCTTCTGGTCAATCTTGTCAAAAGGGCTGCTATAGATGAAAACACCATCACGAACCGGCGGTAATAACCCGCCAAACCCAGGAAACTCTAGATCTCTGTAGCTGAAGTGGGTCTAGGCCAGTTCTGAACTTCCTCAATCTTCATAGGATCCACTAGTATGCCCTCTACCGATATAATGTGCCCCAAAAGGCGACTGAGTCTAACCAAAACTCGCACTTTAAAAACTTGGAATATAACTGGCTATCCCTTAGAGTTTGAAGTACAATTCGAAGATGCTGCTCGTGCTCCTCTTGACTACGAAAGTAGATCAAGATATCATCAACAAATACAATCACAAAGGAATCCTGGTAGGGCTTGAACATTCGGTTCATCAAATCCATAAATGCTACTGGGTTATTTGTCAACCCAAATGATATCACTAGAAACTCATAATGCCCTTAGCGAGTCCGAAAAGCTATCTTAGGGACATTGGAGCCCTAATCTTCAACTGATGGTAGCCAAACCTCAATTCAATCTTCGAAAATACCTTGGCACCCAGAAGCTAATCAAATAAGTCATCAATCCTCGACAATGAAACACTTTTTTATGGTGACATTTTTCAACTGCTGATAATGTATGCAAGTCCTCATCGATCCATCTTTCTTTTTCACGAAAAATACAGGCGCACCCCAGGGTGAGACACCTAGTTCTGATGAAGCCCATCAAGCAAATCTTGCAACTTCTCCTTCAATTCCTTCAATTCTGGTGGGGCCATATGGTACTGTGGAATAGATGGGCTGAGTGCCCGGATCCAAATCAATATAAAAGTCAATATCTATATCGGGTGGCATCTATGGCAGATCTACAGAAAGCACCTCTAGAAACTCACGAACAATTCGTGCTAAATCCACGGAAAGAACCTTCGCACTAGAATCGTGGGCATAAGCTAAATAAGCTAATCACCCCTTCTCGACCATACATCGTGCCTTCATATAAGAGATAACCCTACTAGTAGAATGGCCGGGAGTTCCCCTCCGCTCTAATCAAGGCAACCACGGCAAGGCTAAGGTCACCATCTTGGTATGACAATCCAATATAGCATGCTAAGGTGATAGCCAATCCATTTCCAAGATAACATCAAAATCTACCATATCAAGAAGTAGAAGATCTACACTAGTCTCAAGACACCCAATAATAACTACACACATACTATAGACATGATCTACAATAATAGAATCTCCTACCGGTGTGGACACATACACATGAGCACTCAAATAATCACGAGGTACAATTAGATATGAAGCAAAATAGGATGACACGTACGAATAAGTAGAGCCCAGATCAAATAGAACTAAAGTATCTCTATTGCAAACTGGAACAATACCTATGATAACAACATGAGATGACTCAATCTCAGGTCTAGCTGGGAAAGCATAATATCGGGGCTGGGCCACACCACTCTGAACCACGTCTCCGGGATGACCTCTAACTGAATGGACTCTACCTCTAATGCCCCGACCTCCAACTCTAACGGCCTGACCTCCACCTCTGGCTGCCTGGTCCCTGCCACTATCTGGCTGAGTAGGTGGTGGAGAAACTGGTGCCGAAACCATAGCAGAGAACCCTGCTATTTTGTGCTATACGAAGTCCAAGGAAAAAAATCAAGCAATGTGCCTCAAATAACCATAAGTATAACAAGCCCTCGAGTGATGTGACTGCTGACACTAGGAATGACCCTGTCGACTTGAGTAACCACCCTAGAAATTCTAGAGCGGAGGTGTGCTAATAGGAGCTGGTGGTGCACTGTAGGCTAGCTGGTCTGGATGAGATACATAAGAATCGCGACCACCTGGAGCACTGACTGAAAGGTGTGGGAGGATGGTCCCTACCGAAAGTACCCCTGCCTCTAGAGTAGGCGCCGCTGAACCCACTAAAATGACGAGGACTCTTATCAGACCCCTGCCCTCTCTCCTGAGCAAGAACCATCTCGATCCGCCTAGCAACATTTGCGGCTATCTGAAAGGAAATATCACTCCTAGTCTCCTTGGCCATATAATGTAGGTAAGTCCATCAATAAATCTCCTCACTCTCTCCCTCTCAGTGGGAAGTAAGAAAATGGCATGACAAGATAGATCCACAAAATGGGTCTCGTACTTAGTAACAGTCATACTACCCTGCTGGAGACGCTCAAAATGCTTGCGGTAATTCTCTCTCAGTATGATAGGGAGGAACTTCTCTAGAAATAGTTGAGAGAACTAGTTCCAAGTAAGTGCAGGCAACCCAACTAATCTGTTCGACATATAATCCTTCCACCACCCCTTGGCGGAATCCGTCATCTTAAACACAGCAAAATCGACCCCATTGCTCTCAACTATACCCATGTTCCGTAGTACCTCATGGAAGCGGTCAAGATAATCTTGTTGGTCCTCAGAAGATGCACCACTGAGGTGAACCGGAAAAAGCTTTGTAAACTTGTCTAATCCCAATAAATCCTCAAAAGACATGGAGATCCTATCATCGGCCTGTGACGCAAGAAATGGCTAAACTACCCCAACTAGAAGGGCTGTTAGAGTTTGATACTAGGGAGCCGTCTACTTCGGAGTGTGAGTAGCAGGAATCTGTGCTCCTCTCCCAGCTTGAGAGGCGGTTGGTGATACCAGAAATATACCGGCCTGGGGCACACTCTCCATAAGGACCACCAAATGGACTAGAGACGGCTGGTGACACCAGAAATATACCGGCATGGGGTACACTCTCCATAAGGCCCACCAAATGGACTAGAGTGTTCTAAAGAACTAGAGTGGAGATGAACCCCTCTGGGACCTGAGTTGGTCCAATAGGGGCAGTCTGAGCTGGAACCTCCTCATCAAAATCTACATGAGGCTCCACTACTGGTGCTGCTTCTCGAGCTCTAGGCTGAGCTCTGCCTCTGCCTCGACGCTGGCACAACCTCAACCTCGATCGCTACCCATCGTAAGAGCTTCCATTGGGGGATCCGGCTGCTATCCAGCTGAAGATGCAACACGTGTTCTTGCTATCTGCGATAGAACATAAATATAAGAGTTCAATCATCAATGATAGAATAAAATCGCACGACAGAGAAGAATAAAAGTGAAATTGTTCCTAAACTCTATAGCCTCTGGAAGATAAGTACAGACATCTCCGTATCGATCCTCCAGACTCTACTAAGCCTACTTGTGTCTTATGAGACCAAGGCCACCTAGTACTCCAATACCAACTCTTCACGATCCAGAATTTTCACCTTCGGGATCGTGATGAAACCTAATATTTCACTTTCCAGGCAAGCCAACGTTAGAGTAATTACATGCCATTTCAACAATTCAAGTAATTAAAACGCATTTAAACTAAAATGAAACTAAAATGAAGTACGTAGTGATATAGTAACCCAAATATCTAAATACAACCCAGACCTAGAGTCATAAGTACACGAGCTACTAGAGTTTCTACAAACAGAGTCTGAAATAAGTACAATTGTCTCGAATGAAATAAATAGTAACTAAGGAAAGAGGAAAGGGACTTCAAGGTTTACGGACGCCAGTAGATCTACATCAGTAAGCCAATCCGAGCTGATGCACCTCATGTATTACTAGGACCAGTACCAAAATCCGCACAAGAAGTGCAGAGTGTAGTATGAGTACAACTGACCCAATGTATACCGTAAGTGTCGAGCCTAACCTCGACGAGGTAGTGACGAGGATATGATAGGACAACCACGTAATTAAACTTTTGCGAGCGAAGATATATGTACCACATAGTAAAAAACAAAGAATAAATACATAAAATTGGGAGGGGGCATGCAAATAGGGAACACGATACGATAATTACAAAAGGAATGACAACATAAGACAATCAAGTAAATCCTCAACCAATGAAAGCGGATAAACATAATAAATAAAGATGACACGACATCATCCATCGTGCTTTTATTCTCAACCTCAACATGAAATAATAAAAATGGTATGGCATCACCCTTTGTGCTTTTACTCTCAATCTATCCATGAAACAATAAATGCGACACCACATCTCCCTTCGTGCTTTATTTCTCTTTCTCACCATGTATTAATCAATAAATGAAACAAATAATGGCACGACATCACCCTCTGTGCTTTAACTCTCTTCCTCACCGTGTAGTTATGAATATAAAAATAAACAAGAATAAACCTTATGTCTATAATGGTTCCGAAATGCCAATCCTCAGTTTCAAAGAAATACTCAACCATCACGACTAAATTCGTAAATGTGGGGAGAATGTTCAAATAAGAAATAAACTAATCTAAGCATGGATATCATGAGTAAAGAAGACAATAAATTACAAGCAACAAATACCACCCAAGTGCTTTAACCTAACAATAACGCATAAGTACTCGTAACCTTACTTATACGTCGTACCCAAACTTTTAAACACGTAGAAAATAGGCAAATAAGTCCTAATCCCTCAAGTCAAGGTTAACCACAATACTTACCTTACTCCGCAGTCAACTCAAAGTTCAACGAGGGCCTTTTCTCTAGAATCCACCTCCATACCACTCGTGTCTATCCACAATCGACTTGATAACGTCAAATAGCACTAAGGAAATCAATTACAATACATAAAGATATAATTTTTACACCTTTCCCAAAAAGTAAAAAAAAGGTCAACCCCCGGCCCCCTTGGTCAAAACCCGAGGTTCGGACCAAAACTCAATTACCCATCACTCCCGAGCCCGATTTTATAATTAGTTTCAAAATCTGACCTTAAATTGAGGCTAAATTCTGAATTGCAAAAAACACCAATTCTTCCTAAATCCCTAGTTTTCTACCATGGAAGAACAAAGATTAAGGCTAGAAATTAATAGATGATGTTAGAAGTGGAAGAGAATGAGTTAAAGTATACAAACGTATAAATTGGTGTTGGATTTTTACTTCAAAATCGCTTCTAGTCCGAGCTCCAATGGAGTGTATATGAAAAATGGTTGAAATCCCATTATTTGAAGCTTTTAAATGACTGGCATCAGGACTTCTTCTCTTTCGTGAAAGTCCTATTGCATTTGCGAAAGGCACCAACCAAAAGGCCTACGCGTTTGCTAGTACATCCACACATTCGTGAAGGCTGCTACCCCGAGGCTTCCGCGTTCGCGTGCCAATTCTCGCATTTGCGTAGACTAAAGCTGGTCCCCCCAGATCTAAAACATTACGCATTCACGAAGGCATGGGCGCGTTTGTGAAGGGCAGACCCCCCACTGCTCCGCGTTCGTGTCCATCTCCTCGCGTTTTTGTAGAAAAATCCTCCCCCTTTCCAATTTCCCCCTTCGCCATCGTGAGAAAGGCTTCGCGATCGCGAAGCATATTACACCATATGACAACTGAATTTAAAAATCAGATTTTTTTTCTAAGTTCAGACCACCCATAGCCTATCCGAAACTCACCCGAGCCCTCGGAGCTCCAAACCAAATATGCAAATAAGTTCAAAAATATTATACGAACTCTTTCCGTGATCAAAACACCAAAATAACACCTAGAACTATGAATCAGACACCAAAACGAATGAAATTTTTAATAAAACTTAAGAACTTTCATTTTAACAACCGGACGTCCGAATTACGTCAAATCACTTCCGTTTCGCACCAAATTTGGCGACAAGTCATAAATACAGTAATGGACCTATACTAAGTTCCGGAACTACAATACAGACCCGGTATCAACAAGTCAAACATCGGTCAAATTTATAGTCTTTAAACCTTTAAGCTTCAAATGCGATAACTCGAGCTTAGGAGCTCCGAATTCGATTCGGGGCATATGCTCAACTCCCAAATCACGATACGGATCCATCATGACTATGAAAATACGGATCCGATCCGTTTACTTAAAATGTTGACTGAAGTCAACTCGAATGGATTTTTAAGGCACAAATTTACATTTTAATCGATTTTTTTACATAAAAGACTTCCGAAAAAGGCGCAGACTACGCATGCAAATAGAAGAAAGCTAAAAGGAGCTAGTTGAGATCTCAAAATATAGAATTAATGGTTAAAGATCTAGATAAGCTATTGGATCATCACATAGATACCTAAACGCCCCTGTATCGACGAGCAGTAATGACAATGCTTTAAGGCGCTTTTATATAGTAGAACAACAAAAAGAAAAAGCATTATAGTATAAGTCTATACCGCATAAGAGTTGACTGCAAAATTTGAACACTCAAATATCTCGTACTTTTTTGAAAATCATTGAAACTACGCTAGTTTCATTTAATCTATTGCAACTATGGGTGTGCATTCGAATCGGTTTATCGATAAATCGAATCAATTATTTGTTATCGAAATCTAAATCGAAAAAATCGAAACCTTATTGAAATGATAACGATAAGCATATGTACAAATCGATAATCGATAAGTAATTATCGATAAGGGTCAAAATCGAATTGATAAATCGAATACACACCCCTAAACTGTAGACACTTGTAAAATGAGTAATTACCTATTTGTGTAGATTAATATAACATACAGAATGTATATATATTCCACTACTATTTTGAAAGCGGCTACACAATATCATTTTCCCTAATTTATACCCTTTATTTTACCCTAAGTCCCTTACCCTATTATTTCCTCTATCACATTTAAGGAATGATCATATTTAAAGATCAAGGGAATGAAGTTCAAATTAATGGAAAATAGAATTAGCCGTGATGATATATTTTTTTTATACCGTAAGGAGTGTGGGTGACATACATTTGATCCCTTACTTTAGTTTTGTTGCATGTGCTTGTTGACATAATTTTTGTGTTATAAATGGTATTCATCTTATTTTAGCTTCTTTTTGTCCATATTAGTTAGGCGTGTTCATAGCGATATACTTTCCGTGGAATCCCGCAAATTTTCTTATCGGTGTAATCAACAATCGAATCGATAAGCCCCCAAAATCGAAATCGAAAAAATCGAAACCTTATTGAAACGATAACGATAAGCATATGTACAAATCGATAATCGATAAGTAATTATCGATAAGGGTCAAAATCGAATCGATAAATCGAACGCACACCCCTAATTGCAACTCGTTTACCTTTCTCTTTCCCCTTTTTTCTTTGGGGCACCAGCTATTTTGTCTTTCTTCCATTTAGCCTATAAGATAAACAAAACAATCTAGTGTTAAAATAGAATAACTCACTTTAATTTCTTGATCAAATTTTTTATTTACAAAAGTCGGAATACATCTGAAGACACTTAAAGTTGGTATCATTTTTCATTTAGACACATAAACTGAAGGCTGATCCTATTGAGCACTTATACTGCACTAAACTTTTTCAATGAGATACTTCTTGCTGAGTTGGCACATAGAGTGAGCTTCCCCTAGAATAGGCGCGTGAAGAGCTCCAAAAACAGATTTTATCTTTTTTTTTTCTTTTTTTTTCCTTTTTCTTCTTTCTTCTTCTTCTTCTTCTTCTTCTTCTTCTTCTTCTTCTTCTTCTTCTTCTTCTTCTTCTTCTTCTTCTTCTTCTTCTTTTCTCTCCACCAACACTTCCACCATTGTCTCCCCCCACTTTCACCATAGTTGTGCTTCCACTATTAATATAACTTGAAAGTTCGAACCAACAATCCTCTCAGTTGATTGAAACCGAAGTAGGATCGTATTCTTCATTTGAAGTCAAAATACCATTAATGGATCTTTAAGAAAGCTTGAAGGTTTAAAATGAGTTACTTTATTTAATAAAAAAATCAGAAATTAATATTGTGGTTGTCTTCGAGTCTTGGTAGGGAATCTTTAGTTGAAATAATAACAAATTTAGAGGAGTTTCTCTTAAAATTTTGAATTAAAATCGTGGTTTGAACAAGAATAGACATGAAGATAGTGAAGAACACCAAGAACATCAATGTGTCCTTTTTTTGTCTTTTCTTTTGTTAATAATGTGTTATTTTCTGATTGGGTGTAAATTAATTTTTTTTGGAGAATATTATTTTATTTTATTTACTAAATAGATTTTAAAATAGTTTTTTAACTCAAAATGATATATATATATTTTTTATGTTTCATTCGTCACGTCAGGCGCGAGTGTATTGCGGACACTTTGTAAGTTTGGCTAATTGTTAAAAAAGTGCTTAATTGAACACGTTTAGTGTAGTATAAGTGTTCAATAAAAACATCCTTTAGTTTAAATATCTAAATGAAAAATGATCCGCCTGGAAATTTTTATTTTGTATCTCATACAGCTTACACCAATTGTATGAGATAACTTTTTGTCTCATAATTTTGTGGATCCAAAAGTATAAGATTGAGGTCCACAATTTTGTGAGACAAAAAGGAACCTAATACACTAGTGTCAGTTGTACAAGACACAAAATAAAACTTCTCCCTCGGGCACTTCATCTCCTGTCCCTTTGCTCTTTTGTCTGCGCAAAGATTAAGGGGTCGTTTGGTAGGGTGTATAAGAATAATGCTATATATGGTGTATTAGTAATGCAGGGATTAGTAATGCATGTGTTAGTAATGCAAGCATTAGTTATGCAGAGATTATTTTTTATACATTGTTTGGTGTGGTCTATTAAAAACTATAATGCATTGCATAATTTTAAAAAAAAAATTAGTTGTTTATAAAAATGCCCTCTATATTCTTTAGTTTTAAGGGACTTTAAGGACAATTTTGTCTTTAGACATACTAATGCATGCATTAATAGCCTTGGTATTACTAATACCATGGTTTTGCTATGCATTAGCTATACACAAGATAATACCAAATAGAATGTATAACTAATACTTGTATTAGTTATACATAGGTTAAAAAAGTGTACCAAACAAGGTATTACTAATACACAAAACTAATGTAAGCATTATTTTGTGTAATGCACTCTACCAAACGACCTCTAAATGTTTTGGCTAAAGTTGTCATTTATCCAACAAGATAACAAAGCGATCCTTTAAAATAGAATAAAACTCTTTCTTAATCAGAATTTTGAAGGTATAAAAAGTAAATCCTTTACCTTAAGCCTCATAATTTTGAGACTCCAAAAAAATTATAATATGACTCTTTACACTTAGATAATATTGAAATTGGAGAAAAAAAGGAAAAAAGCACGGTATCTCTATACGAGAGAAAGAGTGTTTTTTTTTAACAATAACCACTCTTCAATCAAAATAAAGTTGGGGACTGTCTTCTTTTAACATTAGAATTTGGAATTTAGAATTTAAAATTAAATTGTTCAAATCTTCATATTAGTAAAAAAAAAAATTACAACAACATCCAAGTTAATATATTGAAACTATATAGCTAATATCTTATAATAACTATAACGATATAATAATAATATTAGTATGTGAAGCTAAAAACTTATCTTTTAAAACTATCATTATACTATATTATAAGTATGAAACCCAAAGAATAAGGTTAGATTACCAAAATACCCAATAATAGTTTGATGACCATTTTCTCCTTCACTTAAACACCACTTCTATAATATATTTGTAACAAAAAGTAAAATTACTTTCCTATAAATAATAAGGTTGTACTGCAATGAATCAGGTGAATGGGAAAAGACTTGGCGTGGAGTTTCAGTGTATTACCCAAGAACTTAATGCAGTATATTCAATATCTAGTGCTTTCATCTTCCAGTACTTATTACAATTTACAAATAACTGTTCAAATTCTTCAGAATATTATATATTATATTCTACCATTTTCAGCTTTCCCTATTTTGTGGTCCGATGATATTTTCCTTTGTTTGTTTAGCATGCTTTAGGTACTCTTTGCCCGTTCTCTCTAGCTCTTTATATTTTAAAATTAATATATATATATATATATATATATATATATATATATATATATATGCGCGCGCGTGCTTGAAGTGAATTCTTAGTGGGCTTTTTGTGTTTGGTAATAATAGAATTTTGCAAACTGGGATGTTGTCATGGTTAATGTGACATATTCATTCAAATTTTAACATAAAAAGACCAATATTACCACTTTTACCAACGGTGTAATATTTCTTTTCAGTGAGTTGGGAACTCATTTCATTGATTACCGTGTTGTTGCTAATTTAGCAATCATTCATTTAGTGATACTCATGACCATGTGTGATTATTTTGTGATAAATTATATACTTATATTTTGTTCCCTGCGTAGGTGTAGAAGAAGTTTATTTATGATAGGTTATGCAAACTATGCACTTATATTTGTATGGGGTCGAGTTTGACCAACCCCGTCCTCAAAATGGACACGACCTGTCACATGGACAAAGGTCGGGCCCAAGGGACGACCCCAGATTAATTGAAGGGACGATCATGTGATCACGTTGGTCCCTCTATAACGTGCACTTTATCTTCAGTTTATGTATTTTATCTTTATTCGGTAAATAGGAGAAAAAGGAAAAATCTCTCCGCTATATAAGGGGGGTTCCCAACTGTGTAATGGCAGATTGATTTCTTTAATCAACAACAATCTTACTTTCTCTATCTCTCAATCTCCATCTTTCTTTGGAAACAATTATCTTTGATATCTATAACATTATCACATAACTTTGTCCATTAACGGCTCCGAATCACCAAACCACGAAAGATTATTCATACTCTAGAGTCGATTATCTTTGATTACGATTTACCTCTTCTCATATATTTGATTGATTTGCTTAAACACTGTTCGTTAACATTTTAAGTCAAACAATTTGACGCCGTCTGTGGGGATTTCGAGAATTAAAGTCATAGTTCACATCTAGAGTATCAAGAACAACGATCATTATTCCCCAAACTCAGTAGAACCAGAAATGGCAGACAGAGAATCTAAGCTAAAGATGATAGGCGATGTCTCAACCAACCTAATAGGTCCCCTCAATGAGGCCAGTAGAGAAGATGTTTCAAATGCAACACCGAGCAGTCTTCCGGAGGAAAATATATCGCCCTCCTCACTCAAAGATCTAACGATCCTGCACGAGAAGGGGACTTCCACATCTGCAGTAAAGGAAACACCCCCAGTAGTCAAAAAATTACTGGAGGAATGGCTGACAAACACCCTGAGCGGCCTGCTCGAGAAACCGTCTTCGAGAAACCCCAGCGATTCACCAGCGGCAGCAACTACCACAGCCGCCGGCAAACCAGGCACCATGCAGACGAGCAACGCTCATATAGATATCATAAGCGATGATGCGCTTGCAACCGTCCTAAGAAAAATGGAAGAAATGGAGAATGAGAATAAGGCACTCTGTGACCAAATGAAAGAACACCAGGAAAAGGTAGATAAAATAACCAGTGCGCCAAAATTACTGTCGAAACGTGACGTAGAATGTTTCGTCGAACAACCGTACAACGAGGATGCCGCCCCTCAACCGACCCCAAAAACCTTCAAACTGCCCCCGTATTTGAGAATATATGATGGGACCACAGACCCAAAAGATCATCTGATCCACTCGTAACCGCTTTGAAAGGAAATGACTTGTCAAAAGGGCAGGTGCCGTCCGTGCTGCTGAAAAAGTTCGGAGAAACCCTGACCGGAGGGGCGCTAATTTGGTATTTGCAACTGCCGGCTAGGTCGATATCAACATTCGAGGAAATGACGGACAAATTCGCTACCGCCCATGCAGGGGCAAAGAAGGCCGAAGCAAGAGTTAATGACATATTTGCGATCAGGCAAACGACAGGCGAAGGGCTCAGGGACTTCCTGGCACAATTCAACAGAGTAAGAATGAGCATGCCTAACGTATCGGAGGGAATGGCAGTTGCTGCCTTCCAAAACGGTTTGAGCAGGGACGGTTCAAAAGCAACCAAGAAACTACTCAGCCGACTCATGAAGTGTCCCCCCACAATGTGGGAGGAGATCCACAATGCCTACTGTGTAGAGGTAAGGTCAGACAAGGACGACCTTAACGGTCCGACCCAGCGGCTGACGTCAGTACAGACGAAAATCAGGAGAGATCGATGCAATGACGGGCGACGAGACCCATTCCCACGTTTAACAGAGAAAGGCATCAGCCCTACGTTAGATCCCCTAACCCACCTCCTCCGAGACACCAGGACGACTTGCAATAATGTACCGCTACGCTCCGTAATGAAAGAGGTATGCCTCTGTTATTATCCGCTCATAACTTTTGTGTCTCACCTTCAGGGATAGTATACGCACTGTAGAAGCTAGGCCCGAAGGTACACTGGCCGCCAAAAATGAAATCAGAGCCTAGCGCGAGAAAATTAAACGTCCTGTGCGAGTTCCACAGGGAACGGGGACACAGGACCGAAGACTGCATAGGCCTACAACAAGAAGTAGTCAGGATGCTGAACCAGGGATACCTGAAGGAGCTGCTCAGCGACAAAGGGAGAGCCAACTTCGCCAGGGGACGCGATCAATCTCAAGGGCCGCCAAAACCGCCGTCCCCGACACGAACCATACAGATGATTGTTGGCGGCGGTGATGATTCGACAACCAAGTCAAGTTCACCACCACGCACAAATTGAAGCGCACAATCACCCACGAACGGTATGATGACTTCAAAGATAGTATTACCTTCGATAAGTCTAATGCCGACGGTTTATCTTTTCTTCACTATGATGCTTTAGTTATAACCTTACACATTGCTCATACTGACATAAAGAGAATTATGGTAGACGACGGTAGTGGCGCGTGTATTATTCATTCGAGTCCTTACACACATAAGGCTTGAGGATAAAGTGATACCGCATTGTATAACACTAACAGTTTTTAACAATGTAGTAGAACGCACCTCGAGAGAAATATCGATGCCGGTCCTGGCGGGAGGAGTCACGCTGGACACCACCTTCCATATCATGAACCAGGAAACGACTTACAACGTTATCATAGGACGTCCATGGATACACGCCATGCGAGCCGTCCCCTCGAGCCTCTATCAGGTAATCAAATTTCCCACCACATGGGGAATATTCAGTATCCGAGGCGAGTCACGTACCCGCCCAAGAATGTTACCGAATCGCCCAAGATTGCACTCACACCAAGCAACTGAAAGGGGCAAGTGCGGAAGCATAATAATCAGCCGTGTCAGGGATCAAACTCACCCCGACAATGGAAGGCATCAGGGACCCCAACATCGTGGAGGCCCGCAAAGTGACCGTTAAGGACCTCGACCCTATCATGTTGGACAGTACTGATATCTCGAAAAAAGCCTATATCGGGCATAACCTCTCTGACCCAGGTATGTACCATGAATTCCTAACTAACCATGTAGGTCTGTTCGCCTTCTCCCACTCTGACATGCCAGGATATCAAAAGACATCGCCACTCACAAACTCAACGTCGACCCACTTTATCCGCTAGTGCGGCAGGTAAGGAGAAAGTTTAACGCCGTAATCAATGAGGCGGTCAGCGAAGAAGTAGATAAGCTACTAGCCAACGGGTCCATAAGAGAGTCGAAGTACCCAGTGGGTGGCCAACGTGGTCATGGTCAAAACGAAAAGCGGGAAATGGAGGATGTGCGTGGATTTCACTGACTTGAACAAGGCATGCCCAAAGGATTCCTTCCCATTACCTCACATCGATCAGCTGATAGACACAACAGTCGGACACGAGCTGCTAAGCTTCTTGGATGCCTATTTTGGTTACAACCAAATCCTGATAGCCGATGAGGACAAGGAAAAAACAACTTTTATCACCTACCAAGGGACTTACTTCTACAAGGTGATGCCCTCCGGGCTAAAAAACACTGGCGCAACGTACCAAAGTCTAATCACCAAGATGTTCAAGGAACAGCTCGACAAGACAATGGATGTCTACATCGACGACATGCTAGTAAAGTTGGCCAAAAAGGAGGATCACATCAACCATTTAAAACAAGCCTTTGAGATACTAAGATGATACGGGATGAAGCTAAACCCAGAAAAGTGTGCTTTCGGCGTGTCTTTCGAAAAGTTCCTGGGCTTTTTCGTATCCGAGCGAGGCATCGAAGTCAATCCAGACCAGATCAAAGCCATAGAAACGATACTAGCAGTCCTGAATAGCAAGAAGCAGGTGCAGAAACTAACTGGGCGAATAGCCGCTCTATCGAGATTCATCTCACGATCCTCAGACAGGTGCCACAAATTCTTCAATGTACTAAGGAAAGATCGAGGGTTGCAATAGGACAAAGAATGCATCGAAGCATTAAAGAAACTGAAGGAATATCTATCCTCACCACCCTTGCTCGTCAAAGCGGATCCCGGCGAATGCCTACTCGTCTATCTGGCGGTATCAGAAGTTTCTGTTAGCGCCGTCCTAGTTCGCGAGTGAAAAGGTACACAATCTCCGATTTACTATATCAACAAAACCTTGATAGATGCCGAAACAAGGTATCCGCACCTCAAGAAGTTGGCTTTGGCATTAGTCGTAGCTTTACGAAAGCTTAGACCCTACTTTGAGTGCCACCCCATAAAGGTGATAACAACCTTCCCCTTAAGGGGCATGCTACACAAACCTGAGCTCTCAGGAAGGCTCGTCAAATGGGCCATAGAGCTCAGCGAGCATGACATAACCTATCACCCGAGAACCACCATCAAGTTGCAGGTACTTGCCGACTTCGTCTCCGACTTCAGTACGGTAATATTGCTGGAGGTAGAACAAGAGGCCCTCCAGGCCTTTACAAACACCGACCTCTGGACCCTCTACACTGACGGCACCGCAAACGTCTCGGGATCGGGACTAGGACTCGTCCTCAAAGTCCTCACGGGAGAAGTAATTCGCCAGTCCATACGATGCCCTAAAATGACTAACAATGAAGCCGAGTATGAGGCTGTTATTGCAGGTATGAAGCTGGCCATCAAATACGGGGCCCGTCGGATCATCCTCCATTGTGACTTCCAACTCATAGTAAATCAGGTCACCGGAGCCTACCAAATTAAGGAACAAAGCCTACAGAAATACCAGTCAGAAATTCGCAAGCTGATGCCGGAGTTCGACGAATGTCGCTTCGAGCAGATTCCCTGGGGACAGAACGTCGAGGCAGACCGCCTAGCAAAACTAGCTGCAGCCACCAAAAATATCAATAGAGAAAATGTGGTCACTCTCCTCCATTCAGCCATCGACCACATTGAGGTACTCTCATTAAGTTTAACTTGGGACTAGCGCAACCCGTTTTTATCCTACCTACAGGACGGGACACTCCTACACGACAAAAAGGAAGCCAAGAAACTTCGAGTACAAGTAGCCCGCTACAGCCTCAAAAACTATGAGCTCTACAAGAGGACGTTCGGTGGTCCACTTGCTAAATGTCTCGAGCCACACCAGACGAGGCAAGTGCTGGAAGAAGTGCACGAAGGCTATTGTGGCACCCATATGGGGAATCGTGCTCTAGTCCGGTGCCTCATATGCACCGGTTACTACTGGCCCACCATGAAGAAAGAAGCAGCAGACTACGTCCGAAGGTGCGAACGATGCCAGAAGTTTGCCCCTATGATATACCAGGCAGGGGAACTCCTCCATTCGGTTACTTCGCCATGGCCATTCATAAAATGGGGAATGGACATAATTGTCCCTCTGCCGGCTGGATGAGGAAAGGTACGCTTTCTGTTAGTTTTAACTGACTATTTTTCTAAATGGATCGAAATAGGTGCGTACGCGCAAATACGCGAACAAGGGGTAATCACATTCATATGGAAAAATATCATATACCGTTTCGGCATTCCCAAAGAGATCAGCTGCGAGAACGGACCCCAATTCATCGGCAAAAAGACAACCGAATTCTTCGAGAAATGGCACATCAAGCGGATACTCTCCACCCCGTATCATCCTGCTGCTAACAGCCAAGCTGAATCCTCAAACAAAACAATACTAAACATATTAAAGAAGAAGCTCGAAGAAGCCAAAGGGCTATGGCCCGAGTTATTACCCGAGGTATTATGGGCATACCAGACTACACCCAAATCCAGCATGGGAGAGACACCTTACTCACTAGTCTATGGAACCGATGCCGTCATACCCGTCGAGATAGGAGAACCCAGTCTGAGATACTCACACACCAATGGAACAGAAAACGACGCCAACAGGTTACAAGACCTAGACGAGATCAAGAAATGGAGAGACATGGCCCACATAAAAATGGTCGCCCAAAAAGAACAAGCGAAAAGATACTACAACAGGAAAGCCAAGGTGAGACCGCTTAAAGTCGGTGATTATGTTCTCAAAGCCAAAAAACTGGCATCAAAATACCCGAACGAAGGAAAGTTAGGGACCAACTAGGACGGGCCATACAAAGTTACGGCAGAAGCTAGCAAATGAGAATTCCAACTAGAAACGATGGAGGAAAGGTTACTCTATAACAATTGGAACATCGCCCATCTTAAGCACTTCCACTTCTGAAAGGTGTCTCCCAAGTCGTACTCTTTTTCCCTTCTCTGAGTTTTGTCCCAATTGGGTTTTCTCGGGAAGGCTTTTAACGAGGCAGCGAAGGAGATGCCCGGTAGAACAAAGTGCACGCGTCCCCCAGGTCGGCCCACCTGCATGGCCCATAGGCCAACATGGTGAAGGGACAGACCTAGTATCTCCATCATGCGAGCATTGTCCTCTATTGTATAAACAAATATCTCCATGGTATAAACAAAGATCTCCATTGTATAAATGAAGATCTCCATTGAATGAATAAAGATCTCCATTGAATGAATAAAGATCTCCATTATATAATTGAAGATCTCCATTGAATGAATAAAGATCTCCATCACACGAGCAAGAAAACAATCGACATCAATTCGACCTCGTTCGAACCACGATGGGTGTTACTCCGACGACATTCGAAGTAACTTCCCAATAGCTAAGGCCAACGACATCAGTTCGACCTCGCTCGAACCACGATGGGTGTTACTCCGACGATAGTCGAAGAAACCTCCCAATGGCTAAGGCCATCGACATCAGTTCGACCTCGCTCAAACGACAACGGAAATGGCTAAGGCCATTGAAGTCAGTTCGACCTCGCTCGAAACACGACGGGTGTTACTCCGACGACAGTCGAAGCAACTTCCCAATGGCTAAGGTCATCGATATCAGTTCGACCTCGCTTGAAATGGGATTCAGGCCATACCTTCACCTTTTGAATAGTACAGTTCGATCTCGCTCGAACTGGGACTCAGGCTAAGTGCCTTCGCCCTCAAGATAATGCTGGTCGACCCCAGTTAAACTACAACGCGACAACTCGACAAAACAAAATGCTCTCTGCCAAAACTAAGCAATACAAAGAATAAACAAAACAATAGAAAAAGGGGGGGGGGGTTATATTATAACAAAAATTACATTTACATTCGCCCCCTCAGGCAGGTCATAATACATTGTACAAACACAAAATATACATATATACATATGGTCAAGGTTACCCATTGCCCCCCAAAGTGTAGAAATCACTATACCAAGAGCCGGACTCAAGATGATTGATTTCTTCGAAAGCCGACCCACATCCATCGTGAGAGTCGGAGTCGTAACCACACGCTTCACGGGTGGCACGAGCCTCATCCCTTAGTCTCTGGACTTCTTCCTCGGTAGCCCGGCCCGCAGCATGTAGCTCACTGTACACATCGACCTTAGCCTCCGCAAAAATCCACATCTCGTGCACGTCACAACGTGCAATCTGTACAGGCGAAGGGCGAGAAGCAGAGGGTCTCGAAAGCCGGCAAATCTCCGCTGCCTTAGTGTCAACCTCGGCAGTTAACTCCGCCACTCTTCGTATCAGGTCGGTGTTCTCCGCCACCGCTCCCCGGATCAATTCGAGCTCATCGTCCTTGGACCTGAGAAGCTCCTTTAACTCGCTGTTGCGGTCCACGACTCTCATCAGCTCGCTATCCACCGCCTCCAGGCCTGCTCCCCCATGCTCCGACTGGGACTGCCCCTACCAGTCTCTGCTCGATGTTTCGAGCGATACTTCCTATATTTCTTTAACATCCTCTTAAAAAGGACAGTCCGCTTTGGTTCACGACGTCCTCTCTCCGCCTCCAGTACGAGGGTCTGTAAGAAAGAATAAGTGAGCAAACACACCCTAAACCTACCCGACAATAACACAAGGAAGAGAGTAAAAGGTACCTGTAAGGCCATGCCCGACACTCAGCGGGATAGCCCTATGTCGTCTACAGTACTAAGCGACCTGCTTTCAGGAGCGCCACATAACAGAGTAAAGGCCGAAGCAGCCTGCTTACAATTCACTAGGAGGTTGAAGGTCGCCACGATCATAATGCGACATTCAGAACCATCCATCGCCATTTCCACATGGGTTAGATTGTCCAAGAACTCATCAATGTCATCCTGAGCAATGTCAGAATCCGATCCTTCTGCCACACCGCTAGGTCCCCCAGTAGGGGTCGAAGGTTCTCCCCCGACAACCCGTGCGGGGTTAGCATTTGGGGTGGTATCCCTCTGATGAGCCTACCTCCTTGAGAGAATGGCATCAGCCATGAACACAGGTCTGGGCGTCAGCTGAGGTAGGTGCGCCTCGTCCATATCCTTGGTCGCCACTGCCTTACCCTTCTCAATCCTTCTCCGTTTCCTCTCTGGGGACTCCTCATCATCACAAGGTTCATCAACTGGGAGGGGGGCCGGTGTTGATAGTGTCGGCTCCCACGTCACTATAGTTGTAGAGGTGGCCCCTTGTAAAGGGGTAGGAGAAGGATCTCCTTGAAGAGACTCAACCAGTATATCTCGGTCGATCGGGGCAGCCTTAGCCCGCTTTGAAACAGATATCTTCGCCTTCTTCCTCGAAGCCCCATGAGCTGTTGCAAAAGGAGAGCACGTGTAAAGAGGGGACGAACAGATGGGATCGCGAATTGTGCACGACAAAGAAGCGAAAGTTTACCTGAAGGGACTTTTGGGCCGTAGCGTTCCATGAAAGCCTGCCAAGTACACAGCCGTAGCGTTCCATGAAAGCCTGCCAAGTACGCGTCTTTTCCGTGTGGGGCAACAAACCAACTACCCACCCCCTAAGGTTGGCAACAGGTCGAGGTGGGTGAGCCATTTCTGCAGCATAAAGGGTTAGAACAACATCAGCCAAAAACAAAATAACATAATAGATGGTAAAACTTACGTGTTGGGTTCCACCTCTCCGGGAACCCGACGGGGTTGAAGACCAGGTGCTCGGTCCTGATATCTACGCTAGGCCGATCATCAGCTTTGACCACTAAGCCCCTCGTGCCACGACCTCGTAAATGCACCATGGTCCCACTCATATAACAGGCACTGAACAACTGCAAGAAATGGTGGACCGTAATGCTGCACCCCGCCAGCTCCGCATACGTGGTCATCAGCCAGAGCATCTTCGGCGTGTACGGTATGAGCTGGGCCGGGCAGATATTATAAAACCGGCAGAACTCCTCTGCTAACAGAAAGAGGGGAATGTCGTAGCCAATCATGAATGGGTACTCATAAAACGCGCAGAATCCCGGCTTGTGAACGACCACCTGATCGTCTCCGATAGGGACCATCTCCACGTACGCCGGTATGTTATATTTGATATGGAGGTTATCCAGGTGGTTCTGTGACGACTTGGAGACTTCCGGAATCGGAGTGACAGAGTCCTTGTTGAAATCACTCTGCAATGAGATATGTTGAGGGAGCAGCGCCTCCACAGTTAGAGGGCTCATGTCCTCCTCCCCCTCCGCCGCACCACCGTCAGAGGGCGATAATGGGTTCGAGGGTGCAGCTGCCGGAGTCGTCCTACAGCGAGGTTTAGGCATGGCGTAGACGATAACGGAGAATTTATGCACGATATCGAGTTGGAGGATTCTCGGTAAAGAAAAATACACCGGAAAAAGAAATGTTCAGTAGGAAGGGAGTGCAATTGATCAAAGGTTCCAGGTAAGTCAAACCCCTCCCCTATTTATAGGGATCAAGAAGTGCAAGGATCGAAGAGTTAGAAATTGAACCAGCACGGGAAACCAAGAACCGGAACTGGTAGGCTCCTACCTCGAAAATATGCGTAATGATGACCTCTGCAAGTGCTGACATCATACTGGGGAGGCGTCACATTTCGACAGCCTGATATTCATGATGATCGCCCCCTATGTGTCACATCATAGGTCTCTGATGGGGTCAAACTCCCTAAAGAACGAGGGCATCAATTCCGCCCATCAAGGATACCTCGTACCGCGACCTCGACGAGTGGAAGGACTAACTGTATGATATCGAGTTTGACCAAGCCTGTCACGACCCAAACCCCGATCGTGATGGCGCCCAACACCTTGTTAGGCAAGCCCGACCTTTAGAACATTCTCAACCCAAGTCTACAAAACTCCTTATCAGTTATTAAATTTAAAATACCAATTAAGAAAAATCTCAGTCTGATAGTAATAAAAACTGTGCGGAAACCACAATAATATCAAACAGCCCATATCAGATCTGGCGTCACAAGTCAGAGCCTCTAAGTACAACTGAACAACATCCTATACATAAGACAGTCTAGGTGCGGGAGTAAAAGAAAAGACAAGATGAGAAATCGGGTCCTGCGGATGCCGGCAGCTACCTCGATGACTCCGACAGCTGAACTAGGCAGCAGCAATAACCTCAGCTATGCCTCCGGGATCCCTGTATCTGCACACAAGGTGCAGGGAGTAAAGTGAGTACTCCGACTCAGTGAGTAATAGAAATAAATAACAACTGAAAGTAAGAAATCCTGTAGGAACACTACACAGTTCTATAACTAACAGTAAAGGCAGTAAAGATCAGCTAATCAGGGAAAAACCGGTAAAATCTCTTACAGTCCGACAATTTACCAATACTGCTGCGGCGCGCAGCCCGATCCATACCTAATACTGTTGCGACATGCAGCCCGATCCAAATATAGTATATACTGCTGCGGCGCGCAGCCCGATCCAATAATAATAGTCGACTGCGCTCACTGGGGGTGTGTGCAGACTCCGGAGGGGCTCCTTCAGCCCAAGCGCTATAATACTACGGTGTGCAGTCCGATCCATATACTATATCACTGCAGCGTGCAGTCTGATCCATATAATATACTACTGCGGCGTGCAGTCCAATCCATATAATATACTACTACGTCGTGCAGTCCGATCCATATAATATACTACTGTGGCGTGCAGTCCGATCCATATAATATACTATTGCATCATGCAGTCCGATCCATATAATATACTACTGCGGCGTACAGTCCAATCCGGTGTATATCAAATATACTCACCATGGGGTCCTTGACCCCTCTCTCTCAATATAGACTTGGCCTCTCGGGCCCACTTATCTAAGACGGGGTTTCCAACCCCAGGTATTCCTCATTTAGAGTGAAAATTGCTAAGGCCGGTAAATATTATGTTTTACAGTTATGGATATGACTGAGAGTATGTTTTCAACAGGTAAAGTGAGGTCAATTGGCTTAACATGCTCCCTAAGGGTTCTACAGGTCGGCACAAGGCCCCAAACATGGAAACTAGCCCAAAATATACGGATATAAGCTCAGTCTCAGTCAAAAGTACAGTAGAGTCATCAATCGGGATGGACCGGGTCCAAATCCCTAGCAGTAACATCACTACGCTCATCATACGGTGCATATCGCATCTCAACATAGCACCACATAGTGCAAATACGGGGTTTCAAACCCTCAGTACATCATTCATAACCATTACTCACCTCAAACTGGCCGAAATCCTAGCTCGCCTTGCGCTTCCCTCGCAAATCGACCTCCTCGAGAGAAGAATCTGACCAAAACCACAAGGAATACGTTAAAATAAGCTAATGACACCTGACCCAATTGAAAGAACTCGAAAAACACCCAAAAACACGAAGTTGGCAAAATCCGAGCCTCGGGCCCGCTTCTCGAAAAATTACAAAATTCACATCACCGGATTAATCGTCTCGCCACGAGTCCGTATATATAAAATTCATCAAAATCGGAGTTCAAATTACAAATTTTCATTCAAGCCCTAGTTCTTCAATTTTTCACCCACTTTTCCAAGAATTAAAGGTAGATTTTTCAATAAAATAGCGTTTCTAGGTCACGAAACTTACCTCCAATCGATTCCCGTCAAAACCCTCTTCAATTTCTACCAACAAGCTCTTGAGGTGGTTCAAAAATGGAGGAAATATGAAATGGGTCGCGGATGAAATGTTTCTTTAAAACCCTTCTGTAATTGCCCAGATTGCTCTATGCGAACGCGAGCCTCCCTCGCGTTCGCGATGACCAAATTTCCAACAGACCAAAAAAATACCCTTCGCGAACACATCTGGTCCCCCGCGAACGCGAAGGCTTAGGCCTACATACTTACGCGAACGCGACCTTACCACGCGAACGCGTTGACCTTCAAACTGGTCCTCTAATTCCCTCCGACGCGAATGCGCTCACATCCACGCGAACGCGATGCATCACAGCTCCAACCTACGCGAACGCGATGAACAACTTCTGCCCCCCCTTCAATCTAACTCTACGCGTTCGCGACCCTTGACATGCGAACACGAAGGCTTAAATTTGCCTGCACTGCTGTTGCATTTTCTGCAACACTCAAGTCCCAAAAATCCTTCCGTTGATCACTCGGAATCACCCCGAGGCCCCCGGGACCTCAACGAAAAACACCAAATTGCTCCAAAATATCATACAAACTTGTTCCAATCATCAAAACACGTCAAACAACACAAGAATCATCAATTCACCACGGATTCAAGCCTAAGTTATCAAATTCTTCCGAAACTCACATACGATCAAAAACCCGACCAAACGACGTCCGAATGACCTGAAATTTTGCACACATATCCAAAATCACCTAACGGAGCTTTAGAAACTCTCGGAATTCCATTCCGACCCCCGGATCAAAATCTCACCTATCAACCGGAATCCACCAAAATTCAAACTTCGCCAATTCAAGCCTAATTCTACACCGGACCTCCAAATTCAATTCCGATCGCACTCCTAAGTCAAAAATCAACCCCCGAAGCTAACTGAATCTCCGAAATTCACATCCGAGCCCTCTAACCATATAGTCAACTTCCGATTGACTTTTCCAAAACAAGCTTCCTTCCAAGAGGCTAAGTGCCTCATTTCCAACTAAAACCAATCCAACTCTACCCTATCAACTCAAATACTGATATTAAATCATAGAGAAACATAATATGGGGGAAACGGGGTGGTAACTCAGGTGACGATGGGCCGGGTCATCACATCCTCCCCAACTAAAATAAACGCTCGTCCTCTAGCGGGTCAAGAAACATACCTGGAGTCTCAAATTGGTGAGGATATCTACTCCGCATCTCCTGCTCGGTCTCCCAAGTAGCCTCCTCCACGGGCCGACCTCTCCACTGCACCTTCACTGAAGCAATATCCTTGGACCTCAACTTTCGAACGTGTCAACCCAGAATAGCCACCGGTTCCACATCATATGACAAATCATCATCCAACTAGACCGTGCTGAAGTCCAACACATGAGACGGGTCCCCAACATACTTCAGGAGCATATATACATGGAATATCGGATGCACACTAGACAAGCTGGGTGACAAAACAAGCTCATATGCCACATTTCCAATCCTCCTGAGTATCTCAAAAGGCCCAATGAACCTCGAGCTCAGCTTCCCTTTCTTCCTGAACCGCATAACACCCTTCATGGGCAAAATCAAATAAGACCTTCTCACCCACCATATAAGACACATCACGAACCTTCCGGTCCGCATAATTCTTCTGGCGCGACTATGCTGTACGAAGCCTCTCCTGAATCAACTTCACCTTCTCTAAAGCATCCTGAACTATCTCAGTCCCCAACAATCTAGCCTCCCCGGGCTCGAACCATCCAACAGGAGATCTACACCGCCTACCATACAACACCTCATACGGGGCCATCTGAATGCTCAACTGATAACTTTTGTTGTAGGAAAACTCTGCAAGCGGCAAAAACTCATCCCATGAACCTCCAAAATCAATAACATAGGCACACAACATGTCCTCCAAAATCTGAATAGTGCACTCGGACTGCCCGTTTGTCTGAGGATGGAATGCTGTGCTCAACTCCACCTGCGTACCCAGCTCCCATTGAAATACCCTCCAGAACTGAGAAGTGAACTGAGTACCTCTGTCCGAGATAATAGACACTGGAACTCCAAGTAACCTAACAATCTCCCGAAAAAAGATCCCTGCCAGCCACTCCGAAGAGTAAGTAGTACATACTGGAATGAAGTGCGCGGACTTGGTCAGCCGATCCACAATCACCCAAACTGAATCAAACTTCCTCAAAGTTCGAGGAAGACCAATCATAAAATCCATAGTAATCCTCTCCCATTTCCACTCAAGAATAACCATACACTGAAGAACACCGCCCGGTCTCTGATGCTCGTACTTGACTTGCTGACAGTTGAGGCATCGAGCTGCATAACTCACAATATCCTTCTTCATCCTCCTCCACCAGTAATGCTATCTCAAGTCCTAATACATCTTTGTAGCACCCGGATGAATGGAGTACCGCGAGCTGTGGGCCTCCTCTAGTATCAACTCTCGAAGCCCATCCACATTGGGCACGCAAATCCGGCCCTGCATCCTCAACACACCGTCGTCATCAATGGTCACATCTCTGGCTTCGTCATGCTGAACTCGGTCCTTAAGGACAAGCAAATGTGGATCATCATACTGGCGCTCTCTGATGCGGTCATACAAGGAGGACCGAGAAATAACGCAAGCCAACACTTGACTCGGCTCTGAAATATCTAACCTCACCATCCGATTGGCCAATGCCTGAACATCAACTGCAAAGGGCCTCTCCCCAACTGGAATATATGCCAAGCTACCCATACTAACCGCCTTCCGGCTCAAAGTATCGGCCACTACATTGGCCTTCCCCGGATGATACAATTTGGTAATATCATAATCCTTGAGCAACTCAAGCCACCTCCGCTGCCTCAACTTAAGATCTTTCTGTTTGAACAGATGCTGAAGGCTGCGATGATCAGTATACACCTCACAAGAAACGCCATACAAGTAGTGCCTCCAAATCTTCAAAGCATGGACTATAGCTGCTAACTCCAAATCGTGCACAGGGTAGTTCTTCTCATGGGGCTTCAACTGAAGAGAAGCATATGCAATTATTCTACCCCCCTGCATCAGCACATATCCGATCCCAACTCTCGAGGCATCACAATACACAGTATAGGAATCGGAAGCTGAGGGCAATACCAATAATGGAGTCGTAGTCAAAGCTGTCTTGAGCTTCTGAAAGCTCTCCTCACACTCCTCGGACCACACAAATGGAGCACCCTTATGAGTCAACTTGGTCAAGGGCGACGCAATATAAGAAAATCCCTGAACAAACCGACGATAATACCCTGCCAACCCAAGGAAACTAAAAATCTCAGTGGCTGAGGTCGGTCTAGGCCAACTCTGCACCGCCTTTATCTTCTTCGGATCAACCTAAATACCATCACTAGACACCACGTGTCCCAGAAAAGCCACAGACCAAAGCCAGAACTCACACTTGGAGAACTTTGCATAAAGTTTCTCCTCCCTCAATCTCTGCAATACTACTCTCAAATGCTGAGCA
>MU708287.1:0-32563 GCA_026770625.1 Nicotiana glauca
ATGAATGATCACTTCCTGATGATTCCATTCAAACTTCACTGCTTGATGTAGGGTTGATGCCACAGCCCCATCGGCATGGATCCAGGGTCGTCCCAGCAATAAATTGTAGGATGCTGGTACGTCTATGACTTGGAAGTCAACATCAAACCAGGTAGGCCCCATTTGCAGAAACATGCTAATTTCCCCAATGGTAGATCTTTGAGACCTATCAAAAGCTTTAACATTGATAGCCCCATCTTTGATCTCATGCAAACCTTTTACCAATGTTCTGAGAGTCACTAGCGGATAAATATTGAGGCTAGATCCCCCGTCGACCAGGATCCTGGTGATGAAATAATCTTCGCATTGCACAGTGATATGCAATGCCTTGTTGTGACTAATTCCTTCTGGTGGTAACTCATCCTCGTGGAAGGTGATCTTGTGACTTTCCAACACTTGTCCTACCATATTTGCCATTTCGCGTCCGGTTATGTTGCTGGGAACATAAGCTTCACTCAATATCTTCATCAAGGAATTTTTATGTGCCTCAGAGCTTTGCAAAAGAGCCAGGATGGAAATCTGCATTGGTGTTTTGTTCAGTTGCTCAACGATCAAGTATTCTTTGGCTTGTATTTTCCTCCAAAGGTCATCGGGTCCAGTTTCAGCAGGCCGCCCGGAGGCCTGCTTGCTGGACTCAGCTAAATGTTCCGGAGTGTATACCCTGCCGGTTCTAGTTATGCCCTGTGCGGTGATTGTTTCTCCAGTATGTGTTTTCCTTTTTCTCCTAGCTTCCGCTGTGTAATCCCAAGGTATGGCGTTTGACTCGAACGGGGTCGCGTCTGTCATGGAAACCAGAATTGGCACCCTTGGAGGTAACACATCAACTTTAAATGGTACAAGTGCCTTTGGAACTCTGAACTCGACCTCAATTGGTTTTAAGGCCTTTGTAGGAGGCACTTCAAACTCGAGTGGTACAGACATATTTACCATATTGCCCTCAGAGGGCTGGATCTGAACAACAATGGGATTGAGGGTAACCGTCGGTTTCTTAGGCTCATCTCCTTCGGCAATCAATCCGATTGACCCTTTTGGGGTCCCAATCATCCTCTATCTCGATCATATGGATGCCTCCACCCTTGTGGTCAGGCAGAGGGTTGTTGCGGACATTGGAAGCGGGCTCCCTTGCCACAATGACATTGTTATCAATCAAAGTCTGAATCTTATCTTTCAACGAGCGACACTCGTCGATGGTATGGCCTTTTATTACAGAATGGTATGCGCAAGTTTTGTTTGGATTGACCCACTGGGAGGGATTTTCTGGAGTTATTGCTGGGATATGAGTAACATAACCGACTGTTTTGAGTTTTTCATATAGTTGGCCGGTTGGCTCGGCTATGGCGATATATTGTCTGGGAGGTCTGCGGTCGAAATTTGGTCTGGGTCAAGGAAAGTTTTGGCGAGTTGGTGGTGATGGGTAATGAGAAGGTTGGGAGTTGTATGCTTGGTACACGGGCGCAGATTGGGAATATCTTGGTGAGGTGGGTTGATATGTGGGTGGTGGAGGTGATTGGTAGGTGGATGGTGGCATTTGGTACGTAGGTGAGGGTGCTTAGTAATTTCGGGTAGGTTGATATGTGAGTGGAGTTGAGGGATAGGTTTGGTACTTCATAGGGGATTTGGTTCTTTCTGCAGCCATTACAAAATTCACGTCCTTTTTCTTTGACGTGCCACCAGACTCTAAGGCCTTGTTGGTGGCCTGTAATGCTTCGAGATTGGTGACCATACCATTTTTGATACCTTCTTGATTCTTTCTCCCAACTTGATGATGTCAGAGAATTTCTGACCCTCTATTAACATCAATCTCTCATAGTATTGTGGATCCTGAGCCCGGACAAAGAACCTGTTCATCTGCTCTTCCTCGAGGGCTGGCTTGACCTTGGCAGCTTTTGACCTCCAACGAGTTTCATATTCGCAAGAGGTTTCTGTGGGCTTCTTCTTCAGATTTTAGATATAAAACACATCCGATGCGTTCTCAGTGTTGAACCTGAATCGGTCCATAAAGTCGGACGCCATGCTCACCCAACTTGTCCACTTCTTTGAATCCTGGCTGATGTACCAAGACAAGGCATCGCCTTTCAGACTCCTCATGGACAGCTTCATGCAGATTTTCTCGTCCCTTCCAACTCCTGCCTGCTTGTCACAATACATTCTTAGATGGACCCTGGGATCACCTGTACTGTCAAACATCTCGAACTTGGGATGTTTGTACCCCTCCGGAAGCTCAACATCTGGCTGAACACAAAGATCTTCATAGTTCAACCATTCAACACCTTTGCTACCCTTGACACCTTGGACCCAGCTAGTCAACTTCTTGAGTTTGGTAGCCAAATTCCTGATAAAGGAGTCCTTGTCATCTGATTCGGGTGTACATGAGATTGGCTGGGTATAGTGGGGTTTAGTGTCCACAAATATAGGAGTGTTATGGTCGTTTATGGTGTTTTGTGGTTCGGGAATGAGCAGTGGAGTGTTGTTGCATGTGTTGTAGGCTTGGGTATTAGCAGTTTGTACTAGTGGTTGTGGAGGTAGGGGGTTCTGGGTGTTGGCATCAGTAGCGGCAAGAGTGATTGATAGGCTTACCAGGTTCCGGACTTGTTCTAATTCTTCCCGAAATTTCAGCAAAGTCTGCTCAAGACGAGCAGCAGTTTCCCTGGTAATGGGAGTACCCTGAGAAGTTTCCTCCTTTTCGATCTCCTTTCTGGCACTTGTATCTCCCATTCTACCTTTGTTCATGTTTCTGGTAGGACTTGGAGGAGGAGGAGGTGGAGGGCCCTTGGATCTTGTTGAGTATGCTGATGGTGCCAGAATGCACGAACTAACCTTTGGGAAGGGGAATAAAAATAAAAGAAAAACAAAAAGGTAAAAAGTTAGTGCGGATTCTGAAAAAAATAGTATTGCGGTATTTAAACACGTTGTGTAGGAATATAAATTGTTTCCTAATTTGGGTGCCTTGTTGTGCCCGAGGTAGCCTAGCGACCAGTTAAATTTGGAGAACTTATAATGCTAAACGCCTCATTTTATTGATAAAAATAAGACGAGTCTAAAACGTAATTTGAAATAACGGAAAGATGTCACTAATGGCCAGTGGCCTTATTACATTAGGAAATCAGGAAATAAAAGATCCTAACTACTTGGTCCCAGAAGGACCTTCCCCAGATTCGGTATTCTTGCCTCCCTCGTACAGCTGCATCAACTCGCGCAGTCCTAACAGCAAATAGGCTCGAGCCAATTGTCCGCCTGTACTTCCGTCAGCATTTTGGCAGTCTTCAATCCTCTTTAAGAACTTTCCTTCAAACTCTACTAGACCTCTTTCCAGATACCCTAACCGCTTATTGGCGTTGACAGCCATGTTCTTCCACTCGTCGATCAATTTCTGGTGAGTTTTTGTATCTCCCGGTGCTCATTTTCACACTCTCGCATCCTCTTGCGTAGTTGATTGTATTTGACCTGCGCTGCAGCTTTCACATCAATAAGCCTATGACGTTGGTCGAACCCTGGGTGACCTAAACCAATGTGATCGTCTTCTAACCAACCCGAATAATGCGGCACACACCCTGCATGATACCTGTCTGCTTTAATAGTTTCTCTACCCAAGATGAGCTTGCAATGCCACATATGTTGAGCTTGACACCTGTGCGGGCTATCATCGTCTTGAAAGTCAGCCTTGAAATGACTCATTTTGTCTACTCTTGGTATGATTTGTTTCCTCCCTACTTGCCTCATGGCTCGGAGAGGGACATAATGATGAGTTCCTCTCAGACCAATGAGTATGAGGAACGGTGCATCTCGAGAATGAACAATGAAATCCCCTTTTGGGAACCACTCGAACATCCACTGTACTTTCTCTTCCTTTAGATTTTCAAATAGCTCTACCCATCCTCCAGCGTCCTCCGACCGAGCGAACATGTTGGGCCTGAAGTTCATTCGCTTGGGGTGGTGGAAAGCAATATGGTCATCCCAATCCCTGTGTATAATCTCCTGTAGGCAGTCACCTTTCTGAAGGTGTCCTATGAGCCAGAGTTGAAGTAACAGATTACAACCCTCGAAGTGCGGGGCCCCTTGTTGACATTTTCCCAAGGCTCGATAGATTTTAGCGATGATCATGGGCACTATGCTGAAAGATTGCCCGTCGATCCCTTCTATTAAGGTTTTGGTTACCATGGCTAGTTTGGTGTGGATCCTAGTCTTCTTTATGGGAAAGATCACCATACCCAAGAAACAAAACATGAATACAAAGACCCTCCTATGTATATGCCCTAAAGAGGTAAGGGCGAATTCGTTAGTGTAGGTGCGGTAGGACTTGCTATGGCCAAACCTTTCATACAGGAAGTCAATGGTATATAGGAATCTTTTAGGTAAGTCAGATCCGGATTCTTCTTGAGTCCCATCATTTTGAGGAAACCCCTACCCTTGCGATTTTCTGGCATAAGTAGACCCGGAGTCTCCCAAGGAATTCCAGCTAGACCCCCTATTTCTTCTAGAAAAGGGGTCATTTCGAGGTTCCTGAAGCAAAAAATTGACCGATCACTGTCCCAGAACAGAGTTGTAGCCTCTATGATTTTGTTGTTAGGCTGGATTTCTAGAAGTGAGGGTAAATTCCCTAAGTACTTGCGGGCAAGGGTCTGATCGCTAGCATGAAGATCCTCCCACCAACTTAGCAACCTTGGGTGAATGTTAGATACCATACCAAACCTCAGGATTTCGTGCCTCATTTTCTACAAAACAAAGGGTTAGACCTAGACTCGACTATTTAAATCAATAATTAGCATAAAGGCATCCAGTTCTCCAAATAAATGAACACAATATGAAGGCGTCCGTTTTGGGTTTCGAGGAAACCCGTTGGACTTTGGTTTAGGCTATCTTAATGAGTCATTATGCGGACAACATAACTGACTCGGCTAAGTTTGACCATGATGCATGAACATTTTAATAGAGCAAGGTTTCTACTTTTGAAGTGCTAGACAAGGTACCCTTGAGCGGACAACTCAAGAGGGAAAGGCGCGGAACTGTCGACTACACCATTGATCGACTGGTTTTACCGCAAATATTCCTTTGCCACATTTAGGGGGTTATAATATCTGAAGGGCGCAACCACTCATTATAAGCGTTGCTATAGGATTTGTTTTGGAAAGAGTGAAATATGATGTTGAAGATGCAGTTAAAAAAATGAAGCAAATTGCATGTATTTTCACGTTCATACAATAAAAGATTACAGTAAATGCTCAAAAAAGAAAATTACAACGGTATTGAAAAAGCAGTAAAGGAAGAAATTAAAATAAAGGGAAAACATGAAGAGCCAAGTTAGTTTCCAATGATGAAATAATTAAAATCAAGAAATAAAGGCAATTACGGAAGCAATAAAGTCACAAAAGCATGTAATGGTAAAAACCTAAAGAGATCCCCAGCAGAGTCACCATGCTGTCGACGCCCCCCATTTTCCCACCTTCATCAAAATAAAAAAATCGGGTTTACGACATTATGGACAAAATAACTCTTATTCCCTTTTGTGGAATCGGGTTATAGAATTTGAAGAGTCGCCACCTAATGATTATAGTGCATTAGGACACTTTTAAAGAAAAGAAGAGGATTTTGAAAGAAAACCAGAGTTCGGGTAAGGGCTTGGGATTATCTCGAGGGGAAGGTATTAGGCACCCCTCAAGATCCACTAGTGTGGTTCCTGGCCACGCTTAATTGTGACTTTAAAGATGTATAAACCAAGTAAGGTTTACACATAATAGTTACAAATAAGCTTGGAACTTTGAAAAGAAAAGGAAGAATAGACAGTTTTTAGAAAAGGAGTTGATGCAAAGAAATGAAAGCACTTAAGGAAAATATTACAAAAGAAAAGAAAGGAGGTCCTAGGTTTAAATATAATATGGATCACATCAATGCAATACCCAACAATCACTCCTCAAAAGAGGGGTCGCACGAGATATTAGTGCACCGGTCATCATATCCATATTTTACCATTCCCGCCCCATAAAGGTTATTTGAACCTGTGGATTGGTCACGAGTGCTTATTGCGTGCTATTATCCATCCCGTCCTATAAGTCCTAGAGGGTATTTAGGATCACTATTCCTATAAGGTGAGGACTAGGTTGAACCCTTAGGTTTAAAGGTCAAAAATACTAGGCGACATACAAAACCGAGAGGACTTCATGTAAGGAATCATATAAAGGGCATGTAAAAGGCTCAAATAACCCTCCACAGATAGACACATAATTAGCACGTCTCAATCACATATTATGGTCTAAAGAAATAGGAGTTTAAAAGCTGGAGTGTCGAAAATAGGTTTAAATAGAAGCCGAAAATTTAACCAGAATTTCAGAAAGTTGGACAAAAATTTTTAGAACTTGAGAAAATGGCAATAAATACATAACGTTTTAGGAATCAGTAAGAAAACACTTTGAAATACACTTGGAAAATATATAGTAAAGATATCAAAGATGTGGTACTCTGATAAAAGGAAATAGCATAGTTTCGGACAGGAGGAAAAAACAGATGCAAAATCATTTAGGATTTCAGGAGTGTAAAAGAGAGAGAGAGCAGTAAGTATATCAGTATGGAAACATACTTTTGAAAATTACAGAAGATATTAAAGGCATAGTATTCTGATAGGTTTTAGAAAATAGTAGTCCAGTTCTGGACTGGAAAGGTAACTTAGTAGAAAAACATATAGATGTGATTAAAAATAGGACGGGAGATTAGTAGGAAAACCAAGCGGACTTCAGAGAGGCAGAAACAAGTCCGGACAGTTAAAAGAGGTGGAAATAGCTTAAACATGACTAAAACAATCAATTGACTTTAGCCGGCCTAAGGCTTGCCTAGGCGTTAAAGACATTGCCTGATTATATAAAAGGAAGTGCACATATATATTTGTTTTCCAGTTTTTAAAAGAAATTGTTAGCCAGCCTTATGTTACTAAACGAAACAAATGAGGCGTTCAAACAATTGCAACTCAAACGAAAATCCTAATTGACATGATACCTAATGCACACAAGGCTCCTAAGAACATGGTCTCTAAATGCAGTAGCAATGACAGTAACTTGTTGGTTGTTAACCAATTGTGATTATAAAAATGGGTAAAATAACAAGCTGAAATGTAAAAGAGCCTAAAACAGGATTTCTAGTCGTATGAGATGCATGTCCTAGACAGGATATCTATTGCACAAATAAGAAAAGCCCTACAAGCATGTTTTCTACCCGTACCCTTAAACTAAGCATGCATAACCCTCCCAATTTCACTATAAACCCCAATTGTTCATTACAAGTTATTACAGACTAAGATAATCAAAATTACAGTTAATGAAAAGAAAAGTTATTCTATAGGGAGCCTTCAACCAGGTCCAAATCTCCAACCTCAATTCTTTCGAGTTTCACAGCCTTTACCAAGGTTTGGGTGCGGCAAAGCTCCCTAAGGGCTCATTGGGGCCCTTGGCCAATACCAGGCACCCAAATAGATTAACACTGAATTAGTGCAAGTGTAGAATTACTAGCCTTGTGCATCAAAGTTCAGTGGATACTCAAGGTACCCAAAGCAATGCTTACACTAAGGGGGTAGAACCTAAATTCTAGGAGTAGTGAGATTGTGAGAGAGTTTTAAAGAGATTGAGTTGAATAACAGTTCAAAGAGGGTTCACAAAGAACCAGTTTTGAGAGAAAAGCAATGGAAGGGGAGGTAGAGTTCATTTAAAAGCAATTGAGTTTCAAAACAATTAAAGAGGATTCACATGAAAACAGTTTTGAGAGAAAAGCAACAGAAGAGACAATATCAGGTTATAGGGTTCAGGGAAGACAAGCACAAGCAGGGGTAGAGGACATGGGGACAAGTAACTCACAAGTGAGAACACAGTTACATATACACAAACATCAAATAGAAGCACTTCATAACTTAAACAATCAAGCGGGTTTCAAACAATGGGGCCAGGGTCTCAACAACATTAGACTGATAGATACCAAACAGATTCACACATCAAGAAGAGGTTCAGGGTTGCTTAGTAGCTAAGAGGGTCCTGAATACATGCTGATAATGTACTGGGGTTAGGGGATAAGGAGAAACATGCATGAGACAGACAAGGGGAGTAATGGGCATGCCAGATTAAGATAGGCATATTAATCAACATAGAGGCATGCTAATTACAGTAAGAACAACAAAACCATGAGTAGAAACATACAAGAAATAAAAGAAAGTGCAATACAAATAGAAACATATTGCTTTGAAGCTGTAAATCAAATAGGAGACATACCAGTTAAAGGGAAGGAAATGCAGGGCAGTAGTGAGTTATAATATGCAAAATAGTGAGCAATGGTGTGCAAGGGAGTGAGCAGCAATATGCAGAAAGTATGCAGAGAGAGCAGTAGTAGGCAAAGAAGTGAGCAGCAATAGTAGTGAAGTGAGCAGCAATAGCAGACTCAAGCAAGCAGCAATGTAGAGAGAGCAATAGAACAATAAAGTAGCCTAAAGTTCAGCCTGGGTTTCCTATTAGCTGAGTAGCCAGTAGTCACAAGAGAGGTGATAGACGTTGTGTAGAAAACAAGAGAGAACACTGAATATTTTTGTGTAAGAGAGAGTTCAGAATGAATTATGTTCGTCTCTCAGGTGAGAAGAGAGGAGGAGTACTTATAGTTTTTGAAAGCCAATAGAGAATAGGGTAACAGGTACCTAATTATAGAAACAATACCAATTGGAAGCAATCACAGGACCTAATTCAAATTAATCTGCGATTCATGATTCGAATGGGAGTACAGGCTATATCAAATAAAGGAAAGAATCAATCAGACGACTAATTACACCATAGTAAGAGTAGTAGACATGTAGTATATAATAAGGGCCAGATACATAATACTCAGGTAAGGAAAATATATGCTGAGTACCAGAAAATATGTTTAAAAGCATAAATATGGTAAGCATATAAATTAACTCTGAAAATCAGTCAAGGAATCACGGACAAGACCAAAATTATAGGGAATCAGTACCAAGTATAGAGAACATCTCACAAGTAAGGAAATAATTCAAAAATCAGTGTAAGAACCTTTAAGGAAAACACATACAAATCAGGGATTCAAAGAGATGCACAGAATCATTCAAATAACAATTACACCTATAAACACTATTGGCGTGAAAATTAGAGAACATTAAGCAAGAAAATCACAATTTCAACATAAGATTGGAACCCTAGTAAAAGCTTAAAACATGGAGCTTGGAATAACTAGAAAACAAACAAGCTTATAACATAAACACAACCAGCATAATCACATAATACTCATAAAGAAGCAGAAGATATAGTGATTTTGAAAGGGGGTCGGAAACCCTAGTTTTGAAAAGAAGAACAATACGTTGAAAAGAACTTGAATAATCAGAGAAATCGAGTAGTGAATAGTGTAAAACACAAAGAATAGAATAAAAAATCATTTTAAAAAGATAGAGATTAAGATACTTAGGCAAAAATTAGGGTTTTGCAATAAAATCAGTGAGGTAAGGAACCTGGCTGCGAAACTCGTTAATAATAGAGTTTAAAGCAACATCGGACTGAAAACCACCGGAGATGAGGCCGGAGATAAGCCAAGCAAGGCTTCCAGGGACCGTCTTTCATGGTGGAAGTCTCTGGGGCTTCAAGGCTCAGAGAGAAGCAACGAGACAAGGTTCCATGGCGACTAGAGGTCTAGAGGAGTGAGGATGGAGTTGGCCAGAGAGGCGAAGAAACCCATCAGAGAAGAACCAGAAGGTTCTAGAGAGAAGAAGGAGACGAAGAGTCTAAGAGAGAGACGGGTCTCTTTGCAAATGAGGGTAAAGGGAGGGGGGTCGTTTAACTTAAATTAGGTAAGTGAATCTGGGCCGTTGATCTCGTTTGATCAACGGCTCAGACTGAATTATAGCTGTGTCGGGTTAACTGCATTGGGTGTGGGTCGGGTTAGTTTGAGATATGGGTTGTCTGAAAGTGGGTTGAAATTGGGGTCAATTCGGGCTATGTTTGCAAATGAAATCTGGCCATGTTTTTAATAGCCAAGTTCTCCCTTTTTTATTTTATAAAAATAGTTAGAATAATTTAAAAAACAAATTGAAGACACAGAACTAATTAGTAATATATAAATATTAATCTAAAAAATACCAGAAATGATTTTATAATTATAAAATGTGGTTAATTGTAAAATAGGCTATAATTGCAATTTCAAGCAATTTAGCTTTAGAAATTCCAAATAAATTTGTAAAAATATGCAAAAATCATATTAATTATATTTTGTTGTAAATATGAGGATGAAATACGTTATTCACCAAAAATTATAATTTTGGGAATAATTTTGGATTTTGTACTGTTAAAACAGATAATAAATCGATTTTAAGAAATCTTAAAAATTGAGGAAAAATACCAAGACTTCCGGGCATGCTTATATATGCATACATATGCTATTTGAAAGTATTTTGAGCATAAAAATACATGGGAAAAAATTGGGTATCAACAATAACTTCTTTCTTGTTCTTTGGAGGTGGTAATTCTTGAATGGTCTTGACCTTCAACGGATCGAGTTCTATTCCCCATTGACTTACGATGAACCCAAGCAATTTTTCGGCTGGAACCCCCGAAAGCGCACTTGGCGGGATTCAGTTTCAGGTTATACCTTCACAATCTGTTGAAGAACTTTCTTAAATCTTCCATATGGTCAGTGGCTTTCTTGGATTTGATGATGACATCATCTACATACACCTCGATCTCTTTGTGTATCATGTCATGGAAAATAGTAGTCATGGCCCTCATGTACGTGGCCCCGGCATTCTTTAATCCAAATGGCATCATCTTGTAACAATACATCCCCCACGGCTTAATGAAAGCCATTTTTTCTGCGTCTTCTTCGTCCATCCATATCTGATAATACCCAGCAAAACAATCGACAAATGGCATAGTTGTCAATCAGGATGTGTATGTTTGGCAAGGGGAAGTCATCTTTTGGACTGGCCTGGTTGAAGTCCCGGTAGTCGACACAGACTCTGACCTTTCCGTCCTTCTTCGGCACTGGCATAATGTTGGCTAACCATGTTGGATACTCCACTACCCTGAGGACTTTGGCTTTGACTTGTTTGGTAACTTCTTCCTTGATTTTTAGACTCATGTCTGGCTTAAAATTAAAGAGCTTCTGCGTTACCGGCGGACATGTCGGATCCGTTGACAGTTTATGAGCTACAATAGATGTACTGAGGCCGGTTATATCATCATATGACCAGGCAAATATGTCCTTATATTCTCTTAAGAATTTCGTGTACTCTTCCTTTTTCGACGGTGACAAGTGAACACTGATGCACATCTCCCTGACATTCTTTGTGTTCCCCAAGTTGATAACCTCAGTTTCGTCCAAGTTAGACTTAGGTCTGTTCTCAAAATTCTCAATTTCTTTAACGATTTCTTTTGGTATCTCATCCTCTTCCGAGTCTATGTCCGTTTGTTGCGTTATTTAGTTGCATGTCACATTCATCGGTTCATCAAGATAAGTAATTATAATGCTGTGTAAAGTAAAGTAAATGACAGAAAAAGAAATAATAAGAGCGAGATTTATGTAAAAACTGAAATGCTTCGATAAATGCTAAAAGTTATTTTGAACATCGGAGCTCTTTTCAAAATTTAAAGATAATACTGAAGAAAAATCAACTAATGAAAATGTAAAAGATAATGCATAATGCTTTGTTCAGCCTACCCCGAAGCTCTCCGGGCCCTGGTGGTTCTGATGGACCACTTGTTGAGGCGCTCTCCTCGGTTCACTGCCTGTATGGAAATGCCTTCCTCCCCTTCCTCCTCGAGAATGACGTGACATTCCCTATCGTCATCTTCCAAGAACAGGTTCTTCATTGCTGCTAATGCTTCATCTTCCTCTGACCCATATATGATGTCGGCCGGCTGGAAAGTCTGTTCCAGGTGGGGTATCGGGTGCTCCAGCGGATAATAAGGCCGCGCCATGGTGGCGACCAGTTCTTGAATTCCTGCCAAGTATATCCGTACCCTAACCCAAAAGTGGTGCCATGCTTCTTCAGTTTGATAGGCTTGGTGATTCCCTGGAGGTTCTTGCCGAGCCCTTTGCCAGGTTCATACCCGCTCTAATTCAGGATACTTTCTATCTTTTTATCCCACCACTTATCTTTGCCATGGCGTTGACTCGCTCAATGTGGTGGTAATTTTCTCCTCCTAGCTTCCTTCTTCCTTCAATTGCTGGGATGGTTTGGCGACTGTATATAGGGTTAGTCGCGTCACCATGAATAATCACCTCTTGGTGATTCCAGTCGAACTTCACTGGCTGGTGCAGGGTTGAGGCTACGGCTCCAACGGCGTGGATCCAAGGTCGTCCTAGTAGTAAGTTGTAGGATGCTGGGATATCTATTACTTGAAAATCGACATCGAACCAAGTTGGCCCCATTTGCAGACATAAACTGATCTCCCCAATAGTGGACCTTTGGGAACCATCAAAAGCTTTGATGTTGATATCCCCATCCTTGATTTCATGTAGACACTTCCCCAATGTTCTGAGGGTCACCAATGGACAAATGTTGAGGCTGGACCCTCCATAAATCAAAGTTTTGGTGATGAAATAGTCTTCACATTGCACCGTGATGTACAACACTTTGTTGTGTCCTAAACCTTCAGGGGGCAATTCATCTTCGTGGAAAGTGATCTTATGAATCTCCAATATCTGCCCGACCATATTTTCCATCTCTTCTCCATTTATATTGCTGGGTACGTATGCATCGGTCAGTATCTTCATCAGGGCATTCTTGTGTGCCTCGGAGCTCTGAAGTAGAGCTAGAATGGATATCTGCGCTGGTGTTTTATTTAATTGATCAACAACTGAGTATTCTTTCACGTGTATCTTCCACCAGAGATCATCAGTCCAGTTTCAATAGGCAGTCCAGAGGCCTACTTACTTGATTTAACTAAGTGCTCCGGAGTATAAATTCTGTCGGTCCTGGTCATACCCTGTGCTGCGATTGCTTCTCTAGACTTAGATTTTCCCTTCCTTCTTGCCTCGACGGTGTAATCCTAAGGAATTAAATGTGTCTGGAATGGCATTACTGCTGATATCGCTATAGGAATGGGCACTCTCATTTTGGGTGGCAACACAACAACTTCAAATGGTACCTTTGGAGACCCAAACTCCACCTCAATTGGCTTTGCGGTCCTTTCGGATGATGGTGTTTAAAACTCGAAAGGCACAAACATGTTTACTTCAGCATCCCTAGAGGGCTGGATCTGGACTACAATTGGTTTAATGTGACGGTTGGTTTCTTGGGCTCGTCACCTTCTTGCAATTAATCCAATTGACCCCTTGGACTCCCAATCTTCTTCTACCTCGATCACGCGCACACCAACATCCTTATGATTAGGCAAAGGATTATTTCAAACATTAGGAGCAGGTTCTTTGGCCACGATGATTTTGTTGTCAATTAGAGCTTGGATTTTGTCTTTCAGAGATTGGCACTCATCAGTGGTATGCCCTTTCATGACGTAATGGTACGCACAAGTTTTATTTGGATTCACCCACTAGGAAGGATTTTCTGGAGTTATGGCAGGGATTGGGGTGACGTAACCGGCTGCTTTGAGTCTTTCATATAATTGGTCGATTGGTTCGGCGATGGTGGTGTATTTCTTGGGAGTTCTATGGTCAAAGTTAGGGCGTGGTCTGGGGAAGTTTTGGCGGGCGGGAGGTGATTGGTAGTGAGTATTATAGGCTTGGTAAACGGGTGCAGGTTGGGAATATTTTGGTGAAGTAGGTTGGTATGCGGGGGATGGAGATGGTTGGTAAGTGGGTGATGGAATTTGGTAAGAGGGGGAAGGGGTGCTTGGTTATTATGAATAGGCTGGTATGTGAAAGGGGGTACCGGGTAGGCTTGGTATTTTACTAGAGACTTGGTTCTTTGTGCTACCATCACGGCACTCACGTCCTTTTTCTTGGATGTGCTACCATATTGTAGGGATTTGTTAGTGGCCTGTAGTGCCTCGAAATTAGTGACCATACCTCTCTTAATGCCTTCTTTAATCCTTTCTCCTAGCTTGATGATATCGGAGAATTTCTGGCCCTCTATCAACATTAACCTCTCATAATACTGTGGATCCTAAGCTCGGACGAAAAATTGGTTCATCTGTTATTCCTCTAAGGCTGGCTTGACTTTAGTAGTCTCGGATCTCCATCGAGTAGCTTACTCACGGAATGTCTCAGTGGGTTTCTTTTTCAGATTCTGGATATAGAAGATATCTGGTGCATTTTCTGTGTTGAACCTGAATCTGTCCATGAAATCGGATGCCATTCCAACCCAGCTCGTCCACTGCTTGGGATCTTGGCTAATGTACCAAGATAACGCATCACCTTTCAAACTTCTCATGAAGAGTTTCATGCGAATCTTCTCATCTCTTCCTACGCCTACCAGCTTATCACAATATGTCCTCAAATGGACTCTAGGATCCCCCAAACTGTCAAACATTTTGAACTTGGGAGGTTTGTACCCCTTCGGGAGTTCAATGTCTGGCTGAATGTAAAGATCTCATAATAGAGCCCTTCAATGCCTTTGCTTCCTTCAACGCCCTGGACTCGGCTAGTCAATTTCATGAGTTCGGCAGCCAGGTTCTTGATGAGAGAATCTTTGTCATCAGATTGTGTATTTGTAATAGATTGAGTGTATTATGGCATGGTTTCCACATAGATGGGAATGTGGTGGGGATGATCACTTGATGGTTCAGGGATGAGGAGTGAAGCCTCGTTGTGACATGTGTTGCAATTTTGATGAGTAGCGGGTTGTTTCTGTGGCTTCGGGATATTCTGTGGAGGCACGGGGTGTTGAGCTTTGGGACAGTTGATGCCTGGAGTAGTGAGGGAGAGTGATAGACTTGCCAAGTTTCGAACTTGGTCTAGTTCTTCTTGAAATTTCAGTAACTTGTGTTCGAGCTGAGCGGCACTTTCTTTGGATACATAAATACCCCGAGGAACCTCTACCCTTTCAGCTAAATCATCTTTTCTGATGTTGTTCACGTTCTCCATTTTTGCTTTGTTCTTGCTTTTGATAGGATTTGGAGGAGGAGGAGGTGGAGGGCCCTTAGATCTTGTGGAGTAGGATGACGATGCAAGAATGCACGAACTAACCTTTTTGGTGAGGGGAAATAAAAAAATAAAAGTAAAAACAAAAAGTTAGCAAGTTAGTACGGATTCTGTGAAAAATATTGCAATATTTAAACACATAATACAGGAATATAAATCGTGTACTAGATTGGGTGTCTCGTTGTGCCTGAGGTAGGCCTAGCGACAAGTTGATTTGGAGAACTTATAATGCTAAATGCCTTATTTTATTGATAAAAATAAGACGAATCCCAAAATAACACTAAAATTGCATAAAGTAAAATGTCACTAATGGCCGCTGGCCTTATTACATTTCAAAGCGGAAAAGAAAAGAAAATCCTAACTATTTGGTCCCAGAAGGACCTTCCCCAGACTCGACATCTTTGGATCTATCGAACAGCGTCACCAGCTAACTCAATCCTAGCAGCAGATAAGCCCTAGCCAAATGATCACTGTCCCAGAATAAGGTCGTGGCCTCTATGATTTTGTTGTCCGACCGAATTTCCAAAATAGAGGGTAAGTTTCCCAAATACTTGCGGACAAGAGTCCAGTCACTAGAATGAAGGTCTTCCCACCATCTTAACAACCTTGGGTGAATATTGGTTACCATGCCGAATCTGGGGATTTGGTGCCTCATTTCCTGCAAAACAAAGCGTTAGTCGCTCAGCTCCCCCCCGGACTCGACTATTTAAATCAATAATTGGCATAAACAACATTTAGTCCTCCAAATAAATGCACAGTGTATGGGGTTGTCCATTTGGCTTCCAGTGGAACCTAGTGGACTTTGGATAAGGCTATCTTTAAGAGTCATTATATGGACAACATAACTAACTCGACTAGGTTTGACAGTGATGCATGAACAGTTAAACAGAATAAGGTTTCTATGGGGTGCTAGACCGGTATCCTTGAGCGGACAACTTAAGAGGGAAAGGCACGGAACCGTCGACTGCACCGTTGATCGACTAGTATTATCGCAAATATGCCTTTGCCAAAATTTAGGGGGTAATAATATTGAAATAGCTCAACCACTCATCAAGCATTGCTATGGTTTGTTTGGCACGAGTGGAATATGATGTTGAAGATGCAGTTACAAGAATGAAACAAATTGTCACATTTTCTCACGTTCATAATGATTACAACAATTGCTCAGAAATTACAATGGTATTGAAGGAAAGCAGTAAATGAAAGTGTTAAAGAAAAAGAAACAAAAAAAACAAGTTAGTTTCGAATAAAGGTATTAAACAAAGCAATAAAGAAAACAGTAAAGACACATATAACATGCAGTGGCAGAAGCCTAAAGAATCCCCAGCAGAGTCGCCATGCTGTCGACACCCCCTTTTTCTCACGAAATCGGGTTTACGACATTTGGGAGGACAAGTTTTTTCCCTTTTGGGATTTGGGTTTTGGAGTTTTAGAAGAGTCGCCACCTAATGATTAAGTGCATTAGGATACTAAGGGATTTTGAATTTGAAAACCAGAGTTCGGGTAAGGGCTAGACATTATTTCGAGGGGAAGGTGTTAGGCACCACTCAAGATCCACTAGTGTGGTTCCCCTTCATGCTACAATTGTGACTTTAAATGCAAAAAAAAAACAGGCAAACAAGAATTACAAATACAAAGAGGTATTTTCACATAATGGTTGCAAGGGATTAAGGAAGTTGAAGAAGCTGAATTTTGATAGAGGAAGCAGTTTTGAAATTTTGAATAAAAGAGAAATTTTACCTAGTTGCTGCAAAATAAAAAATAATTTAAAAGCTGGAGTTTGGCAAATATAAATGGACAAATAAGGGGAGGGGTCCTAAGTTTATACATAATATGGATCACCCCACACAACACCCGGTAACTGTTTATACACGTGGTGTTATAGCGTGGTCATCATATCCATATCGACTCTTTCCCACCTCGTTAAGGTATTAAGCGCGAAATGGTATCGTTACCTATACCATGCTATTACCCGCCCCATTCCTAGCAGTCCTGGAGGCTTTTAGGACTACTAATCCTAAAGGGAGGAAGCTTGGCTTTTAGAGGTTTAAAAAGAATAAAAATTCTAGGGCGCCAATCAAAACACATAATGCAATTAATGGGGAGGTAAAACAATTAAAGGCTCAAGCAGGCCTCCTCAAATCACAGAAGTCATGTAGTTTAGCATGTCTTGCATATACTGATTAGGTCCAAATTAGACTTAAGCATTAAGCGGACTGGTTCAACCTATATTTTTAGACAAGAAATCTGCATTAGGCTCGCCTATTTGTAACCTATCGAAGACTGGTGCAGTTAATTAACTACCTACCGTTTTGCCTAAGTGATAACCTATAGGCATGGCATCTACTGGTTTGAGAAATAAAGAAGTAAACTGATTACAGAAAGTTGCCAATTTTAAGAGAATGACATGAGTTCTGCAGTTGGTTACTACTCACAGACTAATCTTAAAACGAGTGATTCAGATTTGGTTGATAGCTCCTATAGGCATGTTTTCTAGCATTGTTAATTTTAAACACTTTTGACAAGCGTGGCAGGAGTGCAGAAATACTATGAGCATGGTATCTAGGATGCAATTGATTATTATTTAACCTATAACTGTATGCCTAATGATAGATGCAAAAAATGCAGAATCTTTAAAGACGTGGTCTCTATATGTAGAATTCTTATGAGCAGGATATCTATATCATATGCAGAATTCCTATGAGCATGATTTGTATATATGAAAGTGCAGAATTCCTATGAGCATGACTTCTATATATGAAAGTGCAGAATTTCTATGAGCATCATTTCTATATATGAAAATGCAGAATTCCTATGAGCATGATTTCTACATATGAAAGTGTAGAAATTCAAATAAAACTCCTATAGGAAGGATATCTACCCTTAAGCATACATAAATAGCCCTCCCCTTTTTACTAGAACCCCATAAGTTATTGCAAATTTATTACAGACCAAATGAATCAAACAGAAAATAAAATTACATCAGAGCTTTTAAGCTACATCCAAGGAGCCTAATTCAGACCCAAGGTCTAACAATATGATATGAACTAACTGCCAGGGGTCATGTTCCAAAGCCTTTCTCTTATCAGGAGTGTATCAAAGTTCCAAGGAGTGCATGCAATGCTTACACCCAGATATCATTACAGAACTGAATTAAAGTGCAGTGTGGAAGGGCTAGCCATCCAATGTCCAAGTTTAGAGGGAACTCAAGGTCCCAAGGCAAGGCTCATTGGAGGGGGGTAGAACTTAGAATCTAGGAACAAGTGTAAGTGCAATAGAGGGAATTAAGGAATGCCAAGGCAGGCTGGTGGTCATGCCCAACAACATAGAATGCTGCCACACCCCTATTGAAGGTCAAACCATGGCTTGGGCAGTAATTAGGATACTGCCAGGCCAAGGCTTTAACTCACCACATAAAGGGATTAGGGGTAGGGATTCATATGGGAACAGAAGCAAAGAAGGAAAAAGACTTAGCATAAGTTGCAGAACATGAACAACAAACCACACAAAAGAATGAGACTACAGAATAAACATATATGGATGAGGCAAATGTTTAAATAAAAGACATACCAGTTTCAGAAAGAGACAAGCAAAAGAGAGCAGAAGTCTTGCAAAGAAGCCATAGTACAAACAGCAAGAGAGAATACTTTGTGTGTGAGTGTGAGTTCAGAAAAGACTCCAGTGTCTTTTTTTCAATGAAAAAGCAGGTATTTATAGTGTGAGAAACAGGCAGAAAATAAGGTAAGGAAATAATTAAGGAACTCAATATCAATTAAGAATCAAGACTTCCTTTAATTAAGGAATTTAGATTCAAACGGTAAAAACTATTTAAGGAAAGAAATCAAATAAACAACTTGTGCAAAGAAGGCCACTAGGGGTAAATACGTAGGGGTTTTAATTAAGGTAAAAAGTTTAAAAGACAAGGTTAACACAAATAAGGTAAGGATCCATCAACATATAATAAATCAAGGAGGTCAAAGATTTTTGTAAGTATTGGTCCATGAATGAACCAAGTCAGAAAAGCTAAGGGAAACTTTTACTCAAATCGAGTAATGGGGAAGTCAGCAAATATGGAAAGGAATCAATCAAACTTATACAAAGGAAGTATGAAATCAATCACAATTGGCAGCCATTTATAAGGGAAGTACAACACATAAAAAATACACAAGTAACATGCATGAGAGTTTGAATTTAGGACAAAGTGAAAGTGTCATGCAATTGCAAAATAAGTAAGTAGCAGACTATAGGAATGTGGTAGTCATCTTAGAGAAGAGGTAATATCGGATAACATGCAAAAAGACAAGTGAAAAGGTCTTATAGAGTTTAGGAAGAGGCTAGAATCGTATGAAGAAACAATAATTGAAGCAATGATTTTGAAACTTAGTGAAGCAGTAGATGAAACAACTCCAGGAACTCAAATAAGTCCAAGAGATAAGGGTTTTTGAAAGCAAGAAAGTTCAGAGATAAAGAACAATTAAATCACACAACAAGTAGCCTCAAAACTCGAATGAACCCCAAATTCTAGGGTTTTTACCATTAATCGAGTCTAGAGATGAAAACAAGTAAGTCAGGAAAAATATTAATGGAATAAGTACCGAAATCATAAAGGAACACGTACTTCCCAGTAGAAGAAACTCATGAATAACATAATAAAAAATCAATCATGCAAAAAATACAGTAGAAGAACTCGTAAGAACAAGGTAGAAGAAACACAGTAGAAGAAACACATAAGGATCATAGAAGAGACATAGTAGAAGAAACATATAAGAATCACAGTAGAGCATGTTAAAAGTCAAAGAAACCCTAGATCCGAGAAGGTGAAAGGTTTAAAAGCAAAGTTTCGAAAGAACCTTTTGAGAAAATATTTGAGACCTTAAGATAAACACAGATCTAGAGAAATCAGGAGAACCTCGAAAGGTTAGGATTTTAGAAGAAACCTAGCAGTGAGAAAGGCCTGGAAAACTCGTGGATCTAAGCCGGAGAAGTTAGACTCAGGCTCGAACGACCATGACACGCCGGAAAAAAGCCGGAGACGACCATGGAGCCCTGAATCGAAGGAAACCTGGGTAGAGATCTTCAAGGTCAGGCCTTGAACCTTCAGGAAACCGGTGTATAAGAGCACCAGAGGTGGGTGCAAGATCCCTATAGCTTTGGTGATCATAGATTCCGGTGGGTCTCCGATCTGAGACGGCAAGAGGCGGCTAGGGTTCGAGAACCCTCGAGAGAGTTTGAGAGAGTGAAGGGTTTAAGAGGCGGCGGTTGAAGAGAAATGAGGTAAGGTAAATGGGTCGTTTGAATTAAAAAGGGAAAGGGAAGAGGGGAGTTGTTGATCTAAAAGATCATCGGCTAGGATTTAACAGGTTAAATGGGGACCGAGTTTCGATATGAAAGGAAAGGGTATGGGCCGAGTTATAATAAAATTGGGTCATTTGATTAGGGGTGTGATTGGGGGTTAAATTGAGGCTATAATTGCAATTGAAATGGCTATGTATTAAATAACCATTTTCTCTCCTTTAGTGTATATAAAAATAGTTAAAAACGATTTTAAAATAAATTAAAAGAACTGAACTAATTAATAATATATAAACATTAATATAAAAATACTGAGAATAATTTTATAATTGTAAAATGCCATTAATCATAATATAGGCTATAATTATAATTTTATGCAATTTTAGTTTAAAAATATCAAGTAAATTTGTAAAAATATACAAAAATTACCTTTATTATATGTTGGTGTAAATATGAGGATGGAAATAAATTACTCACCAAAATGATAGTTTTGGGAATAATTATTGGATTTTTTACTGTTAAAACAAATAATAAATTGATTTTAAAAAGCTTTTAAAAATTAGAATGTCACGACCCAATTTCTAAACCCTGTCGTGATGGCGCCTCTTGTGAAGACAAGGCCAACCAACTAACCCAAATCATCTCTTTAACAATTATTAAACATAAATGAATAGATAAATACAGCTTAATGACAATAATAACCAGTATTTACAACCCAACACAACCCGACCGGGGTGTCACAAGTCACGAGCATCTAAAGAAACCTGAACACATCTACAGGGCCAATAACATACAGAATAGAATTTAGAATAAAAAAAAGACGAAGTCCGGTGCCGCGATTGCCGGCGGTCACTTTTCTCAGCTACGATAACAAAATCCTGAATCAGCTCAAACCCGTTACCCGGTAACAAATACCTGCAACTGCACGCGAGGTGCAGGGAGTAAAGTGAGTACTCCAACTCAGTGAGTAATAAAAGTAAATAATAGCTGAGCAGCAGGAAATCACGTAAGGCACTCCATCATGCTATATAGAACAATACAACCCTTTGAGAAAACAGTAAAACCGTGAAATCCTTTAGAAAATATCTGGGCTCAGTTAAAACCTCTTTTGAAAATACCTCTTTTCAATAGTTAAGCAAATGAATGCGAAACAGATAGTGCAAGTCAACACGTAAGTCAGCCCCTCGGGCACAACACTCCATCAACAAATAACACCAGGGTATCAGGTAAACAGTGCAAGAAGTAGCATGTATGCCAATGAAATGAGAGTGCTGGATGTCATGACACGTAATACAACCAGGAACCAATGCATGAGTGCAATGCAATGCATATGACCGGTACACTCAGGTACCCATTTCGGCGTGCAGTCCGTGCCAACCATGTATTTAACATCGGCGGCGCTCACTAGGGGTGTGTATAGACTCCGGAGGGGCTCCTACAGCCCAAGTGCAATATCAAGCCATCTAGTGGCATCAATTAATTCCTGGTCAGTCATTGTTACCTGACCGGTTAGTCATTGTTACCTGACCAATTTACATCATACAGTGTCATTGTTACCGCTGCTTCAAGTCACATCATACAGTGTCATTGTTACCACTGTTTCAAGTTACATCATACCGTTTCATTGTTACCACTTTTTCAAGTTACATCATACAGTGTCATTGTTACCACTATTTCAAAATCACTATTGCAGCGCACTGCCCGATCCATGCTCAGTCCAGAAATCAACATAAGCCCCTTGGGCATTTGTAAAACAGTAGTTCTCAGCCCGAAATATCATTTGAGTTTTCAAAACTTAGAACTATGGCTGAGTTTGCAAAACAGTATTTAAAACCTTGGATTGAAACCAAATGATATGCAGGATATGCTAAAACAGTAATATTAATCCCCAAAGGATTCACATAGTTGGCACGAAGCCCAAACATGGCAATCAACCCAAATTATGATGATAACAAGTAGTTTCAGTCAAATACGCGGTAAAAATCAACAGCCGGGACGGACCAAGTCATAATCCACAACGATGCTCTACCCCAAGCTCATATCCAGCGTGCAAGTCACCTCAATACAACACTATGATGTGCAAATCCGGGGTTTCAAACCCTTAGGATATCATTTACAAGTATTACTCACTTAGAACCGGTGAAATCCCTAGCTCACGATGCCTTTGCCCCTCAAATCAGCCTCCACACACGTCATATCTAACCAAAATAAAAGCGAATACATCACAATATGCTAAGGGAACAATACCCAATCAAAAACAATCGAGAAATAACAAAAATCTCGAAACTAGCAAAACCCGAGCCCCGGGCCCACTTCTAGAAAGTTAGAAATTTTTATACGAAAATGTTCCTTATCTTGCCACGAGTCTATACATATCAAATTCACAAGAATCGGAGTCCATTTGACTTCTCAAATCCCCAGTTTAACTCTGTTAAGTTTCAAGCCCTAACCTCCATTTTTAACCTTTAATTCCTTGGGTTTCAGTATTAATCCATGATTTTACACCATAATAACGTATTCTAAGTTCACGAATCCATACGTGATGAAAGCCCTTGAAACTCTCTTCAAAATTGCCCAAAACTCTCTTAGTCCGAAGTGGAAATGTTGTGTTCTTTCAAAAATTCGCGAAGGTTAAATTATATGGTTCTGACCGGACATTTTCGCTTCTGCGGTCTAATTACCGCACCTGCGACTACCACTTTTGCGGTATTTCTACCACTCTTGCGGTTCCCTTTTTAAAAATCCAAGACCGCTTCTGCGGCTAAATATCCGGTCCAGCGGAACCGCTTCAGCAGCCAGGCTTCCGCTTCTGCGGAACCTGCCCTGAGCCCCACTTCCGCTTCTGCGCCCCCATTGACTGCTTCCATGAGACCGCACCTGTGGTCCCAAAACCGCAGGTGCGAAAACACCAGGTGCTAGATAAGTTAAGCAATCTTTCAAGTCCAAGTTTCACCCCGTTGGCCATCCGAAAACACCCCGAGGCCCCCGGGACCTCAACCAAAAACACATATGTGACCCAATACCTTATTCAAACTTGCTCGAACCATCAAAACACTATAGTTAACATCAAAATCATCAAATTTTCCTCAAATCAAAGCCCAAGTTCAACCAAAACTTCCGAAACTCGCATTCGATCAAAAACTCGACCCAATCACTTCCGATTCAACTGAAATTTTGCACACACATCCCAAATCACCTAACGATGCTATTGCAACTCTCGAAATTCCATTCCGACCCTCGGGTCAAAATCTCACCTATCAACCGCACTTCGCCAAAATACTAACTTCGCCAATTCAAGCCTAGCTCTACACCGGACCTCCAAAATCAATTTCGATCGCACTTCTTAGTCACAAATTACTTCCCGAAGCTAACCAAATCACCGAAAATCCCATCCGAGCCCTCTAACTCATAAGTCAACGTCCGGTTGACTTTTCCAAGACAAGCCTTCCTTAAAGAGACTAAGTGTCTCATTTTCTACAAAACCAATCCAAATCAACTCTAACACACCAAACACTGATAATGAAACATGAAGAAGCATAAAACGGGGAAAATGGAGCAGTAACACATGAGACAACGGGTCGGGTCATTACATCCTCCCCAACCTAAACAAACGCTCGTCCTCGAGTGTACCCAGAGTTGTACTAGATCTAACCCAATAGCCGAATGACCTTACCAAGCATATACCCGGGGTTATCCCTCGTTACCCTATCTCACATTGGTCCGATAACACAATATAGCTGAAATCTCACAGTCCATCTAAACCATAAACCGTAGGACCACATTGCACTTTCCGAAATCATCACAAGATCAGAACCTCACATCTATACTCAGAATAAGCCCGAACCAGCTGTAATAACCCATACTTGCAACCTCAGGTGAAATCATGTGATATACCACATAATCCAAGCACTTGAAACGATAACTTCATTCACGGTAGTCAACCACAACAACCAAATACCGATAGAAAACCTCTTATTAAGCTAAAGTCTCATTCCAACACTTTCATATACTGCCAACGATAAATGAAACACGCAGCAAACCGTAACCATTTCTCAGATCGACCATTCATGAAGCCACTTCCCTTTTGACTAATACCACATCAGACTTCCGAACCGAACCTCGATATTATCCTTCCAACAAGCTGAAATCAAATCTGTTCATATTCATTAATGACTCCAACGATCACCTCGAATCCAACACACCACTTTGGTGATATGACACCTCAACACAGGCCTAAGCCACAACTTGCATAATAAACACACCAATGAGGGATGGTCTGAACATACTCAAATCATGACAAATGACTCAAACGAAAGGGCTGTACCTCAAGCTCATCAGTACCATTACAGCACAAGGCTGATACCCCGTCTCACATCATGGAAATAGAATACCTGAATTTACCCTGAAGGGTCATACCCCCACGTGGCCTCACCACAATGCGTGATCCTACCCAAACACCGTTACACATGAAATATATCAAGTGGCCATGCTCAAAATCGACAACCACACATAATTTGATGTCTGAAACCAAAGCAATTCACTGCACCCACGGTGAAACAAATAACATACGACACGTAACCCGATAGGTTATAAACAATACTACATTTACCGAGCAACACTCAATTACTCTTCCCACTCGACTCTCTCTATAAATCCTCAATAGAACCACACCATATGTGTCCATATCCAACAAATCATAATGTCTCACAGCACAGAAAGCAACTCATAGATCCTTCCCAAATCACCAACAAGCTCAATAACAATCGATCAACCTATCCCTCAACAATACAACTCGGGGCCTAACCAAGCTAATTCAAGCTAAATACGTAGCCACATCGGCCTGCCAACGAACTCAATACCAAGAAGGCCGAAGCCGCTCCTTCCACTACTATAACTCCTGCCGAAGCCGTACGATACGGTGCCCAGCACCAAATAAATACCGAAATCCACAGTCTCATCCGGCGACATGCCCGGCCACAAGGAACGCATCCGAAAAAATCTCTCAATACCAGAACTGAATCAATAGTAGATACCTTTGCACTGACATCCTCCACGAAGGCCCAATTAAGAAAAACAATCTTTCCTAGCTGTCCGCTGGTCTTTGGAATACAAACCACTCTACTAGAACATGATCCGATGAACCTCGCCATGCAACCCGTGGCATTTTCTGACATAGCCCATAGCACAATAGTCTAGAATAACCTAACTCTGAGACAACCAGGCTATACCCCAATATCATATCCAAGATCTAATATATCAATCAAAGAAAGATCCATTCGGGCCTCCAAATCCCAATAGCCGCTAACGGTACCAACACACCCATTCCACAACCACTACTTAGTCTATACCTGAGAACTCCCAGTCTCCAACTCAATATAGCACACGATTCACTGTACCAAATCCCCAAATTCCACAGTATGAATACGTATTACACCTCAAGTACCCAGTCATTCCATGAAAGATATTCTAAAACTCCCCGGTGCCATCAAACACACTCAAATATCAGCAGTCGATCTAGCCAGAAAGCACCACAATACTATCGTAGTATCATCATTCTAATCTCATTACCCTTCTCCCGAGACATATACTCTCGTCAAATCACTCCTATTCAGCAGTACCATTTCCTTGATTACCTGAGGCTACTCGTTGCCTAAGAATTTTATGAACTTCTTTTCAGAACTGAACTATAACTCATCTAGCAAAGATCTTCCATCAATCCCATCTAGAAGAAGAATCATTACACATTCCATGCTTCGCATACCCATAGAAAATATATTCATCTCCAAACCACGGTAAAACCCGACAAGAACATCTCTGCAAATTCCATTCGCATAAGCTAAACTACCTGGACTGAATCCTTCTATCCAAACCAAGCTGAGCAAGCTGCCAAAACTCAAGAGCGTTACCGCAAAATGCTGGTAAAAGCTAATTACCTCGAACACATACGAAGAATTAATCATACCCTTACCATACCGCTTCGGTCTATTATCAAGCTATTCCATCTATCTAATTTTCCTTCTGATTCATCATCAACTTAATATTTCTCCCTCGCTGTAGCATCACAATGCCTCAATCCAGGCTTAGCACACGAGACTCGAACATAAGACCGCACTGTCTAAGATCCATAGACCACCGAATACTCTCTCAGTTGTTCCCAGAAATACCACATTCGAGAATACTTTACTTGAAGAACTTCCTGTAAATCTGAATTCGTTACCATTACCTTCCAGATACTGATACATAGGATCCCATAATTGACATAAAAATACCACAAGCCTCGACATTTTGCGATAAAAATACGGTCTCTGACCACATACACAACCTTGAGACACTTGATTGTTACATGTAGAATCTTGAACACAATAAACCATTCTCGAGAGTCATTCACTCTTATTCAAACTGCAAATTACCTGACTTAACGAACAGAACCACCCGTGCGTTATTAGCACTCTGACACCGCAGGATATGACCTAATTCCAATACAAACAAACATCTTTCTTCTCTATACACTGAGCATTCTTTATCAACAACAACTCAAGGCATCCTATTATTTTCTCACATCTACAAAGCACCATATCACCATTGTCAAAATTTTGTTTCACTCGTGCCATCCTCGACTCAATTTCTGCAACTAGGACTGATCCGCCAGCATACCTCAAAACGGAACCAACAAAGCACATAACCGTGTGACCAGCTAATCAACAGCAACCTCCCCAACTTGGCTCGAAGCCATATATCAGGACACACTCAATAACCCATAATACTTTTGCCCTAATGATGCCACAATACCATAGTGAGGTTAAACTCAAATAATGTACAAGTTAGTGAAAACACAGATCATCTAGTCCTGTAATCCTCTACAGATCTCGCATTCATCCCCACATCAGCTGACTCCACTCTCTTAAGCGACCCAAATTTACAACACGTACCTTTCAATTACACATGAGATCCTCTAACGTACACATAAGGATCTTATCACTTAAGAACACCCCGCAGGAGATAACCCACCTGCTTCGCCTCAATTTAGTATTTCAGCACACCTTCCACCATCATATACGTTACACAGTCATTAGTCTTCCTGAGTCTGAACTCATACCGTCGCATGCAATGCACTTCCCTTCCCAACTAGGAGATTCAAAAATATTCTTCACGCGCCCATAATTCGGCTACACTTCAAACCACAATAGGAATCGAATCACTTAACAGTTCATCTATTATCCTGCAGACTTCTTCGTCACTACCAAGTCATTTACATACATCTCGCAGTACTAACATACTCATCACCTGAATACAAAACCGCCATTCCAGCTAATAGGGACAATACCAAACATACAAGTTCAAACACTTGCTCACACAATCAGCACCTCGGTGCTCAAGCCATAGGTAAAGATCCGGCCTTAAGTCCTCCAGACTGGCCCAACATACTCACGAAGATCACATCTCGCCCCTCGATTGGGGAAATCACAAACCATCAAGGCACATATATAACTGAGCGCTCATGTGCGCATACAGACGTGATGAAGGAATTTAAAGAGTTATATCTCAAGCTGAATCAAGTACGCACGATAAGAATTCCAAGAAAGTGAAGTTTACTAAAGGTTCTGAAGCCTCTCGAGGATAAATACAGACGTCTCCGTATTGATCCGCGAGACTCTACTAAACCTGCTCATGACTCGTGAGACCTAGTAACCTAGGCTCTGATACCAACTTGTCACGACCCAATTTTTAAACCCGGTCGTGATGGCGCCTCTCATGAAGACAAGGCCAGCCAACTAACCCAAAATCATCTCTTTAACAATTATTAAACATAAATTAATAGATAAATACAGCTTAACGACAATAATAACCAGTATTTATAACCCAACACAACCCGACCGGGGTGTCACAAGTCACGAGCATCTAAAGAAACCTGAACACATCTACAGGGCCAATAACATGCAGAATAGAGTTTAGAATTAAAAAAGATAAAGTCCGGTGCTGCGAACACTGGCGGTCACCTTGCTCAGCTACGATAACAAAATCCTGAATCAGCTCAAACCCACTAGCGGGTAACAAATACCTACAACTGCACGCGAGGTGCAAGGAGTAAAGTGAGTACTCCAACTCAGTGAGTAATAAAAGTAAATAATAGCTGAGCAGTAAGAAATCACGTAAGGCACTCCATCATGCTATATTAGTACAACCCTTTGAGAAAACAGTAAAACCGTGAAATCCTTTAGAAAACATCTGGGCTCAGTTAAAACCTCTTTTGAAAATACCTCTTTTCAATAGTTAAGCAAATGAATGCGAAACAGATAGTGCAAGTCAGCACGTAAGTCAGCCCCTCGGGCACAACACTCCATCAACAAATAACACCAGGGTATCAGGTAAACAGTGAAAGAAGTAGCATGTATGCCAATGAAATGAGAGTGCTGGATGTCATGACACGTAATACAACAAGGAACCAATGCATGAGTGCAATGCAATGCATATGACCGGTACACTCAGGTACCCATTTCGGCGTGCAGTCCGTGCCAACCATGTATTTAACGTCGGCGGCGCTCACTGGGGGTGTGTATAGACTCCGGAGGGGCTCCTACAGCCCAAGCGCAATATCAAGCCATCTCGTGGCATCAATTAATTCCTGGTCAGTCATTGTTACCTGACCGGTCAGTCATTGTTACCTGACCAATTTACATCATAAAGTGTCATTGTTACCACTACTTCAAGTCACATCATATAGTGTCATTGTTACCACTGTTTCAAGTTACATCATACAGTGTCATTGTTACCACTATTTCAAAATCACTGTTGCGGCACACAACCCGATCCATGCTCAGTCCAGAAATTAACATAAGCCCTTGGGCATTTGTAAAACAATAGTTCTCAGCCCGAAATGTCATTTAAAATATCATTTGAGTTTTCAAAACTTAGAAGTATGGCTGAGTTTGCAAAATAGTATTTAAAACCTTGGACTGAAACCAAATGATATGCAAGATATGCTAAAACAGTAATATCAATCCCCGAAGGATTCACATAGTTGGCACGAAGCCCAAACATGGCAATCAACCCAAATTATGATGATAACAAGTAGTTTCAGTCAAACACGTGGTAAAAATCAACAATCGGGACGGACCAAGTCACAATCCCCAACGGTGCTCTACCCCACACTCATATCCGGCGTAAGTCACCTCAATACAGCACTATAATGTGCAAATCCGGGGTTTCAAACCCTCAGGATATCATTTAAAAGTATTACTCACCTCGAACCGTGAAATCTCTAGCTCGTGACGCCTTTGCCCCTCAAATCGGCCTCCACGCGCGTCGTATCTAACCAAAATCAGAGCAAATACATCACAATATGCTAAGGGAACAATACCCAATCGAAAACAATCGAGAAATAGCAAAAATATCGAAACTAGCAAAACCTGAGCCCCAGGCCCACTTCTCAAAAGTCAGAAATTTTTATACCAAAATGTGCCTTATCTCGCCACGAGTATATACATATCAAATTCACAAGAATCGGAGTCCATTTGACCTCTCAAATCCCTAGTTTAACTCTCTTAAGTTTCAATCCCTAACCTCTATTTTTAACCTTTAATTCCTTGGGTTTTCAGTGTTAATCCATGATTTTACACCATAATAACGTATTCTAAGTCCAAGAATCCATACCTGATGAAAGCCCTCGAAACTCTCTTCAAAATCGCCCAAAACCCTCTTAGTCCGAAGTGGAAATGTTGTGTTCTTTCAAAAATTCGCGAAGGTTAAATTATATGGTTCTGACCAGACATTTTTGCTTCTGCGGTCTAATTACCGCACCTGCGACTACCGCTTCTGTGGTCTTTCTACCGCTCTTGTGGTTCCCTTTTTAAAAATCAAAGACCGCTTCTGCGGCTAGATATCCGGTCCAGCGGAACCGCTTCAGCGGCCAGGCTTCCGCTTCTGCGGAACCTTCCTTGAGCCCCACTTCCGCTTCTACGCCCTCATTGACTGCTTTCGTGAGACCACACTTGCGATCCCAAAACCGCAGGTGCAAAAACCCCAGGTGCGAGATAAGTTCAGCAATCTCTCAAGTCCAATTTTCACCCCGTTGGCCATCCGAAAACACCCCGAGGTCCCTGGGACCTCAACCAAAAACACAGATGTGACCCAATACCTTACTCAAACTTGCTCGAACCGTCAAAACACTATAGTTACCTAAAAAATCATCAAATTTTCCTCAAATAAAAGCCTAAGTTCAACCAAAACTTCTGAAACTCGCATTCGATCAAAAACTCGACCCAATCACTTCCGATTCAACTGAAATTTTGCACATACATCCCAAATCACCTAACGATGCTACTGTAACTCTCAAAATTCCATTCCGACCCTCGGGTCAAAATCTCACCTATCAACCGCACTTCGCCAAAATACTAACTTCGCCAATTCAAGCCTAGTTCTACACCGGACATCCAAAATCAATTCCGATCGCACTTCTCAGTCACAAATTACTTCCCGAAGCTAAACAAATCACCGAAAATCCCATCCGATCCCTCTAACTCATAAGTCAACGTCCGGTTGACTTTTCCAAGACAAGCCTTCCTTAAAGAGACTAAGTGCCTCATTTTCTACCAAAACCAATCCAAATAAACTCTAACACACCAAATACTGATAATGAAACATGAAGAAGCATAAAATGGGGAAAACAGAGTAGTAACACATGAGATGGCGGATCGGGTCGTTACATAGAAAAAATGTCAAAATTCTTGGGCATACTTATATATTAATGTACATGCTATTTTTGAGAATATTTTGAGTATATAAAATACACGGGGAAAAATTAGGTATCAACACCGGTCTAGTCTCGTCACTACTTTTCCGAGGTTAGGCTAGGCACTTACCAGCACATGGGTCGGTTGTGCTGATACTACACTCTATGCTCTTTTGCACAGATCCAAGTAACGGAGCAGTGTACGGTGCGCAGCAGTAGTTCGGGAGCCAACCTTCACTCCACGAGATCCCGAGGTAGTCTTGCAGGCGTCCGCAGGCCCGACATCTCTTCTACCTATTTGATGCATTGTTTTATCTTGTATTCGAGACAAATTTCATTTCCTTATTTTAGAAATTTGTGTGTAGCACTCTTAAATAGTCCGTGAATGTTGTGACACCAGTTCTGGGTAGAGGCATATGTGGAATTTTTTTCCTTATTATTTTGGCTTATATCATTTAAGTCTTCCGCTAAATTACGAATTCTGCTATTGTTTAATTATTTATTTCCTATTAATTAAATTGTTAAAAATAGATTTAAAAAAAAACATTTATGGATTCTAAATGTGTGGCTTGCCTAACTTTTACGAGTAGGCGCCATCATGACCTCGGAGGGTGAGAAATTTGGGTCGTGACACGGGCTTTGTACTTTGCCATCTGGCTCGAGCTTGGTCTATCGAACTCGAACTCGACCCATCCTGAACTCGGGCTTAAGGTGACCCCTCGAGCCTGTGAAATCGGGCGTACCTGATTTCGACCATATACAATTATGTTTGGAGTTTGAAAGAAATAAAGACATTTGAAACTTATAGAGGGTGTTTGGCTATGCTTATACGCTGACTATAAGCACTTTTCGAGTTATCTATACGTTTGGTAAAGTTAAAAGTGCTTATAAGACATGTGCTTATAAGCCAAAATTCATAACCCGGTCATCCACATCTTATAATTTTTTTGCTTATAAGCACTTTAAGTTTGATCAAAATTTTAACTATTATCCCTAAATGTCACGACCCCAATTCCGGTCGTGATGGCGCCTAACACAATTACTAGGCAAGCCCGACCAATTAACACTCACAACTCAATCACACCACCCATTTCCAATTTATAGCATTAAATTACCGTTTAACAAGTCTATTAACCAATAATCTAGATAGAGACAGTATGAATCACTGACTTAGCCAACATCTCCCAAAGACCTGGGGTCATGAGTCTAGAGCCTCTAAGATAAAAAAATAATACATCCTCAGTAATACTGATGTTCTAAACTGCGGAAATAATAAAGAAATAGGGGAGGAATCGAGTCCTGCGAACGTCAGGCAGCTACCTCGACAACTCCTGAGAAACTCTAAAGCAGCAAACGGCTCAACTATGCTCCCGGGACACCTGAATCTGCACACGTGCTGCAGGGAGTAAAGTGAGTACTTCCAACTCAGTGGTAATA
>MU708287.1:63902-75835 GCA_026770625.1 Nicotiana glauca
GAACTATGCCAGTTTGATTCTCACCGAATGTGGAATACGTAGGCAACCCCATCGGGTCCAACTTCATTTTTACAAAAATAACCCAAAAAGAACAAAATTTTTATTGTTATGTCATAAATAGGTAGGGTGATACCATTCTTGTCTAAAATAACAAAATGTCTCCAAAAGGGCGCCGGAACGGCTATTTTTGCAAGAAAAGCCACCTATGGTCTCTTTTTCAAAATTTTGGCCGGTTGACATACATAGCCCTAAAATCTTCTTTTCCAAAGTGCTCAAGGGCCGTATTTGCAAAGACCGGATTTTTATTTTGAATTGAAAATTTTTGAAAAAAAAAATTTGATAACCTTTTCTTGAGTCAAATAAATTATGGTTTCTTAACCAATCTCCCTAATAAATATGCAGGATGAGCACAAATGAAAATGAACCCTTCATAGCTCTTGAGGAAATCCCCTTATAGCTCCATATATGGTGGAACGGCTTAGGAAAAGTCAGTCGAGGGACTGTGTTAAAAGTTTTGGGTAGTCTCGTGGGACTTCTAAAAATTAAGCCGAGGTTGGATGTGATTGAGGCCTTGATACCTTTCTGGGACCCGACTCACAATGTGTTTCATTTTCCAAATTTTGAGCTCACCCCCACGCTGGAGAAAATTGCAGGCTATACCGGTTTTAGTGGGAACCTCAGAAATCGATACCCGGTGTCACCAAGAACAGTGTCTCCTCACAAGTTCCTATATTTGTTGAGCATCAGTCGGGAGGTTCACGATGGGAATTTATCTGAAGGGTTTTGCACTTTCCACTTCTTGTACCAGTGCTATGGCAATCCCCACGGTTTTGAAGCACCGGATACTGCTCTGACCCATGCAGGAAACAAAGATAAATGCGAGGCACGATGGGGTTTGGCCTTTATAGTGGCATTCTTGGGTGTCATAATCTGCCCGAGAAAAGATGGAAACATAGAACTGGGTCTTATGGGAATGGTTGACATTATGATGAAGAAAGCTAATGGCACCCTTGTTCCAATAATCTTATCTGAGATTTACTTAGCTCTGACCATCTGACCATCTGCCGAGAAAGGGGAAAATTCTTATAGGGCTGTAACTTACTACTACAAATTTGGATGCAAGAACATCTTTGTTACCGTGTGGGGTATATGAGCTATGGTATGACTGGCTTAAATTGCATTGAAGAGTACGAAAATCGAGTGGCAATTGTTGAATTTCCAGAAGGTACAGAGGCTTGGTTTACGCACTTGGGTTCTTTAACTTCGGACAAAATTGAGTGGAATTTTGGATGGCTCCCTGTCACTGAAGTCATCTATATGTCAGCCGAGGTGTGCTATCTTCTGCTAATGGGTCTTTGGAGCATTCAGCCATATGCTCCTCACCGGGTGATACGCCAATTAGGCAGGTTTCAACATATACCCTATGATGAAGATCTGAGCCCACAAGTTGTCGAATTGGGCCCAAAAGCTGTATTTCCAGAAGCAAAAGTTCATCAAATTTGGAATGAGTGTAGATTTCTAGAACCTAAGACTCTGGTACGGGATGTATCTAAATGTGAGATAGACCCTAATTACATGACTTGGTTCGGTAAAAGGTTTCAAATCTCTTGAGATCTCGAAAGGCCTGCTAAAAGACCTCACGTCCAGCAATTCACTGACGATTTGCAAGAGCAATAGGGCTGGCTGGTAAAAGAAGTAAGCTATAGGGATAAGATAAGTAAATTGGACGGACAAATCAGGGACCTCCAATTTCACAATAGTGTCCAAGCTGCTGCAGATGAAGGGGAAAAGAAGAAGCTGGCTCAGGAAGACGAAGCCCTTAAAGCTAAAACCCAAAAGATGAACATAGCTGCTAAAAACCAGGAAAGAAGCCGAGCAGATGAAAGGCTTATATGTGGTCTTAGAAAGAAAGTACTCGAGTGTCAAGATGACTTAGAGAAATCTGAGGTTAGTCTAGCAATAGTCCGAGCACAACTGGAAAAGAATGCAGAAGGATGGGAGTAGTATGTATGGCAGTTGAAAAGAAAATATGAGGGGACAGTCACCTATTTAAAGAGAAATTTACCTACCCTTGAAAATGAGGCGGCCAAAGAATCTGGGAACTTTAAAGCCAAAAGGGAACATTGCTATGCCTTGATGTCCCAGATGGAGGAAGATATGCAATAGTTGCAGAGTCAAAACCATCATGACACCCAGGTATTAGAAGCTAGAACTCAGCAAATCAGGTGTTTGCTCCAAGAAAAAGGTATCATCGGGGAGAGGGTTAGAGCAATTGCCGACTACATCATCGTGAAGTGTCAAGAATGTGAAGACATGACTAGAACCACTTTCTTTGTTGTGGTCATGACATTTGTTCGCCAAATAATGAGTGATCTGGAGCGTCTTTAAGGGGATCTTGCACTTAGGCCCATGGCAAGACCGAATGATGTCCCACGGGCCCTAGGAGTATAATCATTTATATACTCTTGATTTTCATTTATCGAGTCTGTATTTCTATTTTAGTTTTAAAATATTATTTTGAGTCTGTTTGTAGTTTTTAAAATTCCAAGAATTGAGTACGTTGGATTCTTTTGTAATAGAAAAGTTTAGGAGTTTTATTAATGAAAATTGAAAATTTCCAAAAATTATTTCCTTAGTTTTCGTACTTATTTCTTGAACTATGTAATGATCTGATTCATGTGGCGTCATGATACGTAGGCAATGCTCATCGGATCCGGTTATGATTTTGTAAATATCTCAAATAAAAGAGGAATATGGAAGGAAAGAACCGAAAGGAAAACCAAAAAGATAAAGATAACCAAATAAAAACCAAAAGAAAAGCGAGAAAAGCAAGAAAACGAGGGAAAAGTAGGAATAAGAGGAGAAGCATTAAAGAGACAAAGTGGAAAGAAAGGAAAATTGAAGAAATAAATGAAAGTCGGGATGAAACACGCAACCGTTGCAAAACATGTAGAAAAATATTTAACTGTATAGGTGCATCACAACCAAATGTGCGATTCCCTATATGTTAATTGTCTCGCACTAACCGGTTATTGTGTTTGTATCCAGTCAGGTTCTATATTATTGTTGCGACCAAAACACTCACGCAAGTGTACGCGATCAACAAGTAATATAGTAAGTAAAGTATCGTTCCCACGAGGAATTGTGATCAACTTCTCAACTGATTTAGACTCAAACAATTATCAATTCAAGCCAAATTATCACCAAATACATAAAGAACCAATTTAGAATTTACTTAGTAATTAAACAATAATTCAACACAAAATTACACAATATTTTGATAACAATTTGGATAAAGATATTCAAGGGTCATGGACTTGCTAGAGATCATGCTACTATCTTATCTTAAGATTGATTTATTGAATTATCCGGGTTATTGATTATAGGGTTAATAATACTCATAAGAATCTGTCGAGTTCTTATACATCTATTCAAGTTAACTTCATACCTATATGTCTATGGTATTAATATTAACAAGAATGCATTTACAACTCCTATTTTTCAACCAAACAAGGCAATTAAGTATATGTCTATCTTAATTGCAAATCCTTCACCCGATGCCCAGGATTCAAAACTTGTTCTATTTGATTCTATATGCAACCAAGAATTTCCTTTTTCAAGTTTAACACAAGATTCGTAAATAATATTTCACTGTTAGCTACGCAGTAAAATAATTAAAAGCAGAATCAAATAAACAACCCATAATGATAAATTCAAGATCTTCAATCTAAGCTTGAAACAACATAATCATCTAACACCCACGACCCCAGAATATTTGGGTTTTTAGCTACACATATTTATACAAATATAAACAACAATAATCTCAAATATACTATAAACAAGCAACAAGAAGAAAGTTTGAAAGAACCCTTTTAATTGTTGCTCCAAGGTAGTATATTTTCCCTCCTTTCTTATCTCCAAGAGACTTCAATGGCTTCTTCTCTCTAGAATCAATAGTAATTTTTCACTCCCCCTAAAATCTGATAATCTCCCTCAATAATAGAGGTTTGCTTTAATTAATTTTGAGTGGAAATTTGTAATTTCTCCAATTTTACCCCTCCTTAATGCCTTTCCCAGACAGAAACGCGCGAAGTTTCGCGCGAAGATTGAACTTCACGCGTCTGACACTGGTTTGGCACTTTATTCGCGCGAACTTTCGCGCGAAGAAGAAACTTCGCGCGTCTGGGAGGATTTTTCTGCCATTTCTTGTTTCTTGATTGTACGGACTCAACTCCGAAGGGTTGTTTTTGCTCCTGAATCATTCCATAACATTTCCAAGTATTTATATAGGCTCCTTTTTATGCAAAGTATAAGAATCACAAATTAAATGCCTATTTCTCGTCAATTATATACATTATGTTATTGGAATATAATTAAATGGAAGCATAAATAATGGTTAAATCACTCAGATTTCGCCTATTATCAACACCCCACACTTAATTAATTGCTAGTCCTCGAGCAATCACATTATATTCATTAGAGATTCCTTCATTTAACTTTATCCATTAGCGTATTACACCTAGAGCAAAGTACAAATATTATGCCTAGCAATGTACAATTTTAGCCTCACAATTGATTCTCAAGTGTCATTCAATATTCAAACTTCCTTAACATACCCTACACAGATGTCTAGATTTGGTTTTTTGTCACAAGTCATATGCCATCACCATCATGCCAATCATGAAGTATATGGAAATTTAATCCACACATTCAAGTCATATACTTAAATTTATCAATGGAAGCACTCACTCTCACAATAAAAGTCACATACATGCAAATGGCACCATAAGCTTGCCCGTAATATAAATATCTACTAATATATGCTAACTCAGCTCAAAATCAATTGGGACTTTTCCATGGTTGTAATGTGGGCTAAGGGACAGGTAGGATACTCTTTGAAATAGTGACTCACTCCCCTAAGCACTTTAACACATCACATGTAACTTATATCTCTTTTTCTCTTTTTTTTTAAACACAAAGATTAAATCATCCAAGTATTCCCTTCTTGTTTAAGCACTCTACTAATTTATACCCACTAGCTGGATCAGAACATCATATTTATTCATTCAATTTTCACTAGTGGTGTAAAACTGTTACAAAACAAGTGCCATTTCTAACTTTTCAGTAGCTTCACTCAAAAGCCACCCCACACTTAATTTCTTCTTAATTCTTTTAGCATTCTTTTCACAATTAAAGTGCTTTTAAGAGGAAAAAGGTTCAGAACAAGATCAATAAAGAACAAAAGGTGTAAGCTTGTAATGTGGTTGCCAAATAAAAAGTTTATAAGATCAATAGGGTTAACTAGGGATAATTTTATTTGTGATAAGCAATAAAAATCTAAAAAAATATCAAAGAAAGCCTAAAATCATTTTTCAAACCGAGCATACCTAATATTTCGCTTTAATTCACATACCGGGCAAGTTCTAGACACAAATACAATGCATGGACTACACAATTTCTCACCACACATGGCATATGACTCATTTAGATTAGCTCGTCAATGCACTTCCTTATGAGCAATCAATTCAGTGACAACATATCAGTTATTGCACTTTCCATGAGATTCAATAGTTAAGACCAAACGTTACACTCCAGGGTCTATTGTGTTCAGGTGTGTCAATGCTATGTGTTTTCTTCTTGGCTTGCATTCTTTATTTTAATTTATATTTTTCACATAAAGAAAAAAATTACAAACTACCTATGCCTGGTTCAAGATAAACCCTTGGAAAAGAACCGTGGCTTAAAGAAAAACCATGGGGAATTTGTTAATTTACCCTAAAAGTCTAAAAATTGGTAAATAAAAATGTATAGAAAAAATTTTATTTCTCTCTTTTTTTTAATACTTACCCTAAATAACTTCTTCTAAAGAAATCAGTCATCAGGCCAAGCAATTTTATACAAACAAACTAAAATTTAAACCACTCCACTAGGCAAATATTACCAAACAGACAAAATAATACAACAACCAACTGAAATAATTAAAACAAACCACATAAAGTATCAATCCAACAAAAATACACAAAAAAAATTTAAAACAATCCTACAATCCATAATACTCCAAATAAACCACACCCCAAACTTAAAGGCTAGGCATGTCCCCATGACTTTCATTGCTTAAAATGAAAAGAGGCAAAAAAAAGAAAAATACTTCCCCGACATGTCACTCTTGGTCTGACACTGTGTCAGGATTGACATTACATGCACGCCCGAGTGCGCTTAGCCGGCCCATGAACTTTTTATCCGACTTAACTTGTCGGTCAGCAATTCCCTCCATACGGTTGCTCAGAGTATTCACTGTAGAGCGCAACTCAACCATTTCTTGCCCCCATGTGCTATGGCTTGGCATCCGAGCAGTTCCTGAAGAGGAAGCTGCTCTAGGCAATGCAACAGCTGGTGCACTGGGTTCTTGTGCCTGCTCTCTACCTTCTGTGTCCATGGGCTCATTTTCCTCCTCATTCTCCTCAGCGTCTGAACCATCATCATCTTCTCCTTCAGCTGCGTGTTTTTTAGGTCGTATCTTGATTGACTTCTTGACTAATATATCCACAGTAAGATCTTCAGGAACCTGTGCCTGCCTGCAAAGTTGGGTTACTAAAGATGGAAAGAAAAACCCATACATACGATTAGGGCACCTGATGAGCATCTCATCATGAATCACTTTAGCCACGTCAAAAGATAGGTTTTCTATGAGACACCAGATTATTGCTGCTCGCGGACCATTCACATCTGTGGTGTTCTTGGATGGAAGGATTCGATTGTTGACTACATAAAGCCAGTTCTTGGCTTCTTGAGTCAGAGCTGATGAGTGGAATTTTTCACCATAATCCAACCATTCCACCTCCGTTCCAGGGGTGCAGATTTTTTCAAAGAACCTATTCCACTTTGTTTCTGTTAGAGCCTTTGCATATTCATAAAAATCATCGCGTGTAGCACATGATCAGGCAAATTATAGATTGCTCGAATTGCCTCAATTGAGGCATCAATAGGCCTTCGGCGCACTGTGACAACATTGTTCACATGATCAGGCAGATTCGCGTAAAATTCGCGGACTACCATTTCATTCGCCTTCCCTGGCTCATCAATGAAGGTTTGAAGACCTCGCTCCATTAACATATTGTACATATTAGGGCATCTTTCCCGGAGCTTTCTAACATCAATGCCCCGTTCAGGAATTGGTTTCTTCGATGCTTTGATAGTGAAACGACTTTGAGCGTCGGGTGAAGCAAACCTGTTGTTATCATAATTTAGTGACGCAGTTGCCCTTTGGCGGCTAGATGATGCTCCTGTTGCCAAACGCCTTTTTGGTGCCATAATGCCTGCAAGACATTCACACATTACTCAGTCCAATATAGGTAATGTGACTTAATGTGGTTACTCAGACTTCACACGCAAAATTAGCCACAATTGCACTATAAAATTCATTGAGGACTTTCCACAAACATCTTGTGGGCATTGAGTTTTCACCCTTAATTCTAAAGTTTTGGTTAGGGCTTGCCCATCCAAATTTCAGCTATAACCAATTCACATCCTACCCATCCCATATATATAACAATTTAACCCCACATTTATCTCACAATGTGTTAAAATCTATTCACAATATACATATATTCTAAGTTATAACATAAAACTTTAAACTAACACAAACTCTAAAAATATGTAATGAACACAATAAAATTTGTAATTTCTAGCATATACATCAACTATATACTAAGAACAAATAAGAAAACAATTACATAAACTAAATAAATAAAAAATAAAAGAAAGAAAAAAATTAGGGTTCTTACCTTTGTTAGGAATGGGTTTGGATTTGATTTAAGGAGGAAGAGAGGTAGGAGTGGTTTGTGACGGTTTGTGGGTGGTGAATGTGTTGAGAATGAAGAAGAATAGGGTTTTGGTTGAGGGTTTATTGAAGAAGATGATTTTAGGGGTTGTGGAAGAAGAAGAGAGTTGTTTTAAGTGTGAAAAACGGAAGACTAAAAAAATATATGCTATATAAGTGCAATCCCGTCTCAGACGTGCGAAGTTCAAACTTCGCGCGTTTCTTCGCGCGTCTGGGTGAAATTTTTGGCTGAAAATATTTTATTTATTTATTTATTTATCTTACCTTGGCATACACCCTTGTTCTCCTACAATTATTAACACACAATTAAACAAAAAAAAAATTAAAATCACAAATATCACTATTGTTAGGTTGCCTCCCAACCAGCGCCTGATTTAATGTCGCGGCACGACTCCACACTTCATCACACATCAATCAAATCTACCGAGGTCTTGTGACGTTGAATATCACCACCCCAATAATGTTTAATTCGTTGCCCATTTACCAAGAAGGTGCCTGTTGAACTCATGTCCCTCAATTCCACGGCTCCGTAAAGTTTCATGCTAACCACAACAAAAGGGCCAGACCAACGAGATTTAAGCTTTCCGGGAAAAAGCTTCGACCTCGAATTGAACAATAAAACTTCTTGCCCTGGTTCGAATTCTCTATGATTAATGTGCTTATCATGCCACTTCTTAGTCTTTTCTTTATAAAGCTTGGCATTCTCATATGCATGTAAGCGAAACTTATCGAGCTCATCAAGTTGCAACAACCTTTTCTTTCCAGCTAATTCTTCATCCATGTTTAGCTTCTTTATTGCCCAATAAGCCTTGTGCTCAAGTTCGACAGGCAAGTGACATGCCTTCCCATACACCAATTTATATGGAGAAGCACCTATGGGAGTTTTGTACGCTGTTCTATATGCCCACAATGCGTCATCTAACTTCCCAGCCCAATCTTTTCTGTTGGCACTCACTGCTTTCTTAAGAATTTGCTTAATCTCTCTGTTTGAAACCTCTACCTGACCACTTGTCTGTGGGTGATAGGCTGTAGAGACCTTATGCTTGACCCGAAATTTTGAAAGAACATTGTTTAAAAGTTTGTTACAGAAATGCGTACCTCCATCACTGATTAACACTCTAGGAGTTCCAAAGCGTGTGAAAATATGCTTCTTAACAAAACTCACCACCACCTTTGCGTCATTAGAGGGAAGAGCAATGGCCTCAACCCAGTTTGAAACATAATCAACCGCCATCAAGATATATCTTTGACCATTTGACGAAGGAAAAGGTCCCATAAAATCAATTCCCCAAACATCGAAAAGCTCCACCACCAGAATATTTTGCAGCGGCATTTCATTCTTCGTAGTGATTGTCCCGGTTCTCTGGCAGCTATCACACAATTTAACAAATGTGTGTGCAGCTTTAAACAATTTGGGCCAATAAAACCTGATTGTAGTGCTTTCTGAGCAATCCTGTCTCCTCCGTGATGACCTCCATATGGTGAGGCGTGACAACTATGAAGGATTGCGCTCATCTCTTCCTCAGGAATACATCTCCTAACCAACTGGTCTGCACAAAGCCTGTATAAGAATGGCTCATCCCACAAATAGAGTCTCACATCATGAAAAAACCTTCTTCTTTTGTCTGGTGTTAATTCTGGAGGAGTCACTCCACTTGCAATGAAGTTCACATAATCAGCATACCACGGGGTCATGCTTGCGGTGACTGCCAACAGCTGCTCATCTGGGAATGTTTCTTTGATTGCACTCCCTTCAGCCACATGGTTCCGATTTTCTAATCTTGACAAGTGATCAGCCACTTGATTTTCTGTTCCTTTTCGATCTCGGATTTCTAGATCAAACTCTTGTAGCACTAGAACCCACCTGATCAATCCTGGCTTGGCATCCTTTTTATCGAATAAGTATCTGATGGCTGTATGATCTGTGTAGACGATGACTTTGGTCCCCACAAGATATGACCTGAATTTGTCAAACGCCCACACTACTGCAAGCAACTCCTTTTCAGTGACAATATAATTCATTTGAGCAGGATTTAGAGTCTTGCTTGCATAGCAGATGGAATGGAATATCTTCGCTCTCCTCAGTCCCAAAACAGCCCCAACAGCCAAGTCACTAGCATCACACATCAATTCAAAATGCTGCTTCCAATCAGGAGCAATGATGATAGGTGCAGTCACAAGCTTTCGTTTCAGCTCCTCGAATGCCTTCAGACATGCATCATCAAATTTGAACACTGCATCCTTCTCAAGCAACCTGCATAAAGGAGAAGAAAATTTTCGAGAAATCTTTAATAAACCGATGATAAAAACCTGCATGCCCTAAGAAACTGCGGATGCCTTTTACAGATATTGGTGGAGGCAATTTTTCAATCGCTTCCACCTTTGCCTTGTCTACTTGCAAACCATCCTTGGACACTTTGTGTCCCAAAACTATACCTTCCCGCACCATGAAATAGCACTTTTCCCAGTTCAACACCAGATTAGTCTCTTTACACCTTGCAAGTACTTTATCCAAGTTCATCAAGCAATTATCGAAAAAACATCCAAAAACAGAAAAGTCATCCATGAAAACTTCCACAAACCTCTCTACCATATCAGTAAAGATGGCCATCATACACCTTTGAAAAGTCGCAGGTGCATTTCAAAGACCAAAGGGCATTCTCTTAAACGCATACGTGCCATAAGGACAAGTAAAAGTGGTCTTTTCTTGGTCCTCTGGGGCTATAGTAATTTGATTATACCCAGGGTAACCATCCAGGAAACATTAGTGTTACTGGCCAGCCAATCTATCAAGCATTTGGTCAATAAATGGGAGGGGAAAGTGGTCCTTCCGGGTGGCATTATTCAATTTTCTATAGTCAATAAAAATTCTCCCCCCTGTGACAGTTCTTGTTGGGATCAAATCATTATTCTCATTTACTACCACAGTCATCCCCCCTTTCTTAGGGACACATTGAACTGGACTTACCCATTTACTGTCAGAGATAGGGAATACAATACCTGCATCAAGCCATTTGATCACCTCTTTTCTTACCACCTCTTTCATATTGGGATTTAGGCGGCGTTGTTGTTCTATGATTGGCTGGTGTCCTTCCCCTATGAGGATTTTGTGCATGCAGAAAGCAGGACTAATACCTTTGATGTCGGATATTGTCCAACCAATTGCTTTCTTATGCTCTCGCAATACTCTCAACAATTTTTCCTCCTGCAATTTAGATAAATCAGAGGCAATAATAACAGGTAATGTATCCGAACTACCCAAATAAGCATAAAGAAGGTGAAAAGGTAAAGGCTTCAATTCCAATTTTAGAGCTTATTCAATTGATGGTTTCGGAGGTGGACCATCCGGCCTATTCAAAGGTTCAAAAGGAATTAATCTTTTCAGGTATTCACAAGATGCATTCAGAATATGCTTCATCTCTTCAACCTCGTCACCAATCTCCAGGCTATCAAACAATACAATTGCCTTCTCTAAAGAATCCTTCAAGTACACACTTGGGGCTATGAGTTTCTCATCCATCTCCATGACAGAGATCATGGACAATTCTTCATAATGGCGAGGAAGTTGCATAGCTTTATATACATTAAACACAGATTCCTCATTGTCAACTCTCATGATCATTTTTCCTTCCCTGACTTTAATTATAGCATCGCCTGTGGCCAAGAGAGGTCTTCCTAAAATAATAGGAACTTTTTCATCAGCTTCAAAATCCAAGATGATAAAATCAGCGGGAAAAATAAATTTCCCAATTTTTAATAGCACATCTTCAATCACTCCTTCCTGGTAGGCTATGGACCTGTCTGCAAGTTGCAACATAACAGTGGTGGGTTTTGGATCTCCCAAACCCAATTGCTTGTACAANCTTAGCCACAATATCTTTCAAGTATCTGGCATACTTTGGAATGTGCCAAATCGCATCTAGTTCAATTGAATTTGATTCAACGTAGTGAGAAATTTGTTGAACATGCGATCATCATTCTTTTTCTGCAGCCTTTGTGGAAATGGTGGCTGTGGTCTTGGAATGTTCACAGGTGCTGGAATTGTATCATCTTTCTTTTCCTCTTGTGTTGCTTTGGGAATTAATTCACCCTC
>MU708287.1:91036-107960 GCA_026770625.1 Nicotiana glauca
CAAGTATTTATATAGGCTCCTTTTTCTGCAAAGTATAAGAATCACAAATTAAATGCCTATTTCTCATCAATTATATACATTATGTTATTGGAATATAATTAAATGGAAGCATAAATAATGGTTAAATCACTCAGATTTCACCTATTATCAATTATGGTGGTTGGTTTTGTGGTAACCTAGCTTCACATCCATATTTTACAAAGTCAAAAGGAAGTGTTGAAATGTCTTCGAAAAGTCATCTGCCAACAGTTCCTATTCCGGAGGATAGTCCGAACTTGGCTATCCCAACTTCCGAGTCAACAAATGCTCAGGAAAACAGAATTCTGCATCTCCACATGATGGAAATGCGGTACGCCTGGGACAACGATAGGGACCACTGAGTGCGAAGCCTGGATTCCCTGAGTTAATTCCCAGGGCAAATGGGACTTCTAACGTCCCCATAAGTTATCCAAATACCCTACTGGGATATCCTACCATCTCAACCAACTTTGCTGGAACACCTTCTGAGGATCGCCCCTAGGTGTTAATGTCTGGTGCGACCTCCAACATTTTCACTATGCCACCTTGCTCAGCCACGGCACAACCCACTCTACCCAGGCCTAGGTTTGATCCATCATCATTTACCTTTCAAGTACCCTCTTTCCCACTGGAACCTACCCAGTTCACTACTAATTCCTACGCTCAGCAACCCCGGTACGAGTTTACCACAGGATAGGAGAAAACCACAAAGAACCCTGAACAAGAGGAGAATACCCAAAAGATGAGGAGTATGGAGCAAAGTCTCAAAAATATATCGGGTTTGAGCGGGAAAAAGAGCGTATCCTACGCTGACCTGTGTATGTTCCCACACGTGCACTTACCCTTGGGTTTCAAAAACCTGGTGTTTGAAAAATATGATGGGCATGGGGATCCCATAGCCCACCTCAAGAGATACTGTAACGAATTGCGGGGAGCAGGTTGAAAAGAGGTGCTTCTCATGGCTTATTTTGGAGAGAGCCTGGTCGGCATTGCATCTGAATGGTACATGGATCAGGATGTATCTCGTTGGTATATTTGGGATGACCTGGCTCGAGACTTTGTTAGGAAGTTTCAATATAACATAGACATAGCCCATGGCCGCAATTCTTTGTCAAATCTTAGGAAAAAGCCCTAGGAAAGCTTCCGAGAGTGTCAAATGGCGCGAACAAGCGGCCAGAGTCAAGCCTCCAATGGACGAAACAGAGATGGCTAGTGTTTTTCTTCAAGCCCAAGAGGCTGATTATTATCAGAATATGATGTCTGCGATGGGGAAACCGTTTGTCGAGGCCATCAAAATTGGTGAAATGGCCGAGAATGGTTTAAAAAAAGGGGGTGTATTGAGTCAATCTTCTATAAGGGCTACCTCCCAAGCAATTCAAGGCGGGTCTGTAGGTGTAACAAACAGAAAAAAGAAGGAATAAGCACCAATGACAACTTCGAGTGTGAGAAAACCCTGTCCACCCAGACCTTATTTCCCTGAAGAACCCCACAACATTACTATCCCCATTAGGATGTGGCCTGTGCTATGGTTCCTTAGCCATACGCAGTGATAAATGACTAGCCCTACGTTAGGCCACAACAATAATTCAATCAAAACTGAGATCCATTTCCCAGAAATCAACCTCCTCGCCAAGCTCAGTATAATCTCCAACCTCCACAGAAAAACTTCACCTACAATGCTCTTGCTCGGGAACCACCCAGGATGGCAAACTTCACACCCATTAGTGAGTCACATTCCAGCCTTTTCCCCAAACTTGTCCAGATGGGTCTGCTGCAGCCCGTACCCCAAACCAGGCAAGAACCAGAATTGCCCTCCTACAGAACTAGTACTCGATTTGCTTACCATTCAGTGGTGAAAGGGCATGATACAGACGACTATTGGACCATAAAAAGGGTTGTGTAAAATCTCATAGAACAAAAGCAAATAGTGCTAAAGGGCGAAGTCGTTCCTAATGGAACCAACAATCTATCACCGGCTCACAATAGCGGGCCGGTTATTGGAATGATTTGTGAAGATAAAGAGTTTGACCCAGCTCTAAAAGCCATCATTGCCATAGCCGATGTGGAAAAGAAGCCAAAGGTTGCCATAAAACAAGACAAGGGGGAGAAAAAGAGTAAACCAACCCCTCAAAATACAGAAAAGAAAGTGGAAACCAAAACTGGGGAAGCGCCCTCAAAAGATGTCATTCTCTATGTTCTCTGGGGCCATAAGAAAGAACAAATGTCATTGAGCCCTCCAAGAGTGTTTGAGCTAAACAAGAGATCTAAAATGTATGTGCCTAAACGGACCTACGTGGTGCGGGGGCCAGTAATTTCACCAAGGCTGAATGAGCCTGTGGTTATTGGTCGCGCACTGCAGAGGCCCATGACATACCCTATTGTCGTCCTATGGAATTACAACAAGGCGGCAGTGACCAACAAAGGAAAATTAGTCTCGGGAGGAGCAAAGGAAAATAACCCGGCCAAGAAATACCTCAATTTGGAGGAAGTGAATAATGCCACGAAGAAGCGTTTCTCACTCAAGAAGCGAGTGAGTGCTAAAGAAGTAGAAGAGTTCTTTCAAAAAATGAAAATGGTGGACTACGAGATAATTGACCAACTCTGGAAGTCCCCTACTCAAGTCTCTTTGTTGTCTCTGCTAATGAATTCAACTGAACAGTAGAAAGTATTGATCGAAACCCTCAATGAAGCGTATGTACCCATTGAAACAACTGTGGAACAGATGCAGTCAATCAAATTTCTTTCAGCAAGAATGATCTGCCCCCGGAAGGGTCCGCCCACAACAAATCCCTTCATCTGACAGTTAAATGCGAGGGATATTATGTAAAAAGGTTCATGCTAGATAGTGGGTCCAGAGTAGATATTTGCCCTCTCTCAACGCTGCGAAGAATGGAGATCGGTACTGAGAGAATCAAGCCCAACAACATTTGTGTGCGTGCTTTTGATGGCATCAAGAGAGATACCATAGGCGAGATTGATTTGATTCTGACTATTGGTCCAGTGGATTTCGAGGTGACCTTTCACGTCCTAGACATGGATACTTCCTATAATTTCTTCTTGGGAAGACCTTGGATTCACGCAGACGGGTTTGTACCTTCTACTCTCCACCACATGGTGAAATTTGAACATGAAAATCAGGAGATTGTAGTCCATAGAGAGGACGAGCAGTCGATTTACCGGGACCCATCAGTCCCATATCTCGAAGTTAGGGAAGGAATGAACATATAGTCTATCAAGCTTTCGAGGTCATGATCACAGACCAATGTGAATAAAGAAACCCTTGTCCTCAACCCTTTCTCTCAAATGCGTCAATTATGGTTGCCAAGGAAATGATCAGGCATGGTTATAAACCCGGGAAGGGGCTCGGGACTTCATTGCAAAGAATCACTGAACCTATCACTCTGGCTGCTCGCGAGAAGTTTTTTGGGGTAGGTTTCCAACCTATGCCAGCTGATGAAAAATGGGTAGATAAACGAAAGAACAATGGTTGGGTCTTGCCTCAACCGATTTCGCATCTTTATAGAACATTTGTCAGGCCCAAGTACAATGAGGAAGAGGAAGATGAGGCCTTCACGACCGAGAAAATTAAAGAAATCTGTGGAGCTATGAGGCAGATGCTATATGAAACCCATATGGTTTAGCCGGGAGAAGGCTTGAGCACCGCTGAGGTGCTGTACATGGGGCCCAATGCCAAGTTGCAAATCTAGAAGGCTACTCCGTTCCCAATTAGGAGAGAATCCCGGTAGTCAAGTCCTGCCACCTTTTCTACATCACGAGTTACTTCAAGGTGTAACTTGGATGTTTCTTTTAGTTTCCTGTCTTTAAATTCCAACGTAAACCCTTTTATCTTCAAAATTCAATGAAATGAAATCAATATTTCATCATTCATCTCTCTTTATTCATTCTGATTTTTGTTACTTTTCTTATTTCTTCTTTCAGTTCTAATAATGCGGCTTTAAATAACATGGCATGCTTGCGGACTTCATGCCCAGATCCAAACATGTTGTCTCATTGCGAAATAATAAACCAAGAACCGGAATATGATGAAGAAGAGGCTTTTAGGGAAATAAATCAAGAATTGGAACAATTTGAGAATAAACCTAAGCCAAATTTAAATGATACCAAGCCGGTTAATTTGGGTAGTTCTGAAGAAGTCAAAGAAACAAAGATAAGCATTCACACAGATGAAAAAACCCGGGACGCATTGATCCAACTTTTGTTTGAATTCAAAGATGTGTTTGCTTGGTCATACGGTGACATGCTAGGACTAAGTGTCGATTTGGTGGTCTACAAGTTGCCAACCTACCCCGATTATCCCCCTGTCCAGCAAAAGTAAAGAATGTTTAAAACTGATATCAGTGACACGATTAAAGAAGAGGTCACATAACAGTTGAAAGTGGGGGTGATCTGAGTGGTCCGATACACCACATGGTTGGCTAATGTAGTTTCCGTACCAAGAAAGATGGGAAAACTTGAGTGTGTATGGATTACCGAGATCTAAACAAAGAGAGTCCTAAGGACAACTTCCCTTTACCGAAAATCCATATCCTTGTTGATAACTGCACCAAACATGAGATAGAGTCCTTCGTAGATTGTTATGCAGGATATCATCAGGTGTTGATGGATAAAGAGGATGCAAAAAAGACAACTTTCACCACACCCTGGGGCACCTACTATTACAGGGTCATGCCTTTTGGTCTGAAGAACACAGTGGCAACCTATATAAGGGCATGATTGCCATTTTTCATGACATGATGCACCAAGAGATAGAGGTGTATATGGATGATGTGATCATCAAATCCAGAACATAGGACGGCCATGTTCGAGACTTGATAAAGTTCTTTGAGCGGCTGTGTAAGTATGATCTGAAGCTAAATTCGGCCAAATGTGCATTTGGGGTTCCCTCTGGCAAACTCTTGGGATTTATAGTCAGTCGGAGGGGCATCGAGCTAGACCCAACAAAGATAAAGTCTATTCGGGATTTTCCTCCTCCAAGAACCGAGAAAGAGATTATGAGCCTACTAGGAAGGTTGAACTACATTAGCCGATTCATTTCTCAGTTGACTTCTACATGCGAACCCATCTTCAAGATGTTGAAGAAAGATGAAGCAATTAAATGTACAGATGAGTGTCAAGAACCCTTTGACAAAATCAAAGAATACCTGTTGAATCCACCGGTCTTGGTCCCACCTGAACCTGGGAGGCCTTTGTTTTGTACCTGACAGTCTTGGAAAATTCCTTTGGCTATGTCCTCGGGCAACATGATGTGGCCAAGAAGAGAGATCAGGCAATCTATTATTTGAGTAAGAAGTTTACCAGTTACGAAGCCAAGTACACTTTGTTGGAAAGAACTTGTTGCACTCTGACTTGGGTCCTCAAAAGCTTAGGCACTACTTGTTAGCCTATACCACTTACCTCATCACCAGGTTGGATCCTTTAAAGTACATATTCAAGAAGCCAATGCCCATAGGGAGGTTAGCAAAGTGGCAGATCCTGCTCACTAAATTTGACATAGTCTATGTCACTCGCACGGCAATGAAAGCCCAAGCTTTAGCGAATCCCCTAGTCGAAAACCCTATTAATGATAAATATCAACCTCAGAATACTTTCTTTCCAAATGAGGAGGTGAACTCAATTAAGATAACATCATAAGACACCAATGCTTGGAAAATGTTCTTTGATGGAGCTATAAACCCAAAAGGCATTGGAATTGGGGAAATCTTGATCTCACCCACTGGTCAACATTATCCAGCCACATCTCAGCTTTAGTTTTTCTGTACAAACATTACTGTCGAGTATGAAGCTTGCATTATGGGCATGAACATGGCGATCGACCTAGATGTCAAAGAATTGTTGATCATGGGAGATTCAGATCTGATTATCTGACAAGTTAAAGGAGAATGGGAAACATGAGATGTCAAACTTATTCCCTACAGGAAACATGTAGAAGATCTTAGCAGGCGGTTCAAGTATGTTGAGTTCAGGTACATTCCTCATTTTCACAATGGGTTAGCCGATGTGCTTGCTACTTTAGCCTCGATGCTGCCACACCCAGGCAATGCCTACATTGACCCGTTGGAAATCCAAATCCGGGAAAGGCACGGTTACTACGATACAGTTGAGGCAGAACCAAATATTCAGCCATGGTATCATGATATCAAGATATTTTTGAAAACTAAAGAATATCCCGGGCAAGCCAGTGGAGACCAAAGAGGACCATAAGACGGCTCACAAGTGGTTTCTTCTTGAGCAGTGATGTCTTGTACAAAAGGACTCTGAATCTCAACTTGTTAAGATGTGTTGACACCGAAGAATCTGGAAGAATCATGTATGAAGTCCATGCAGGAGTGTGCGGACCCCATATGAACGTGTACGTTTTGGCAAAGAAAATCCTCCGAGCAGGCTATTACTGGATGACTATGGAAAAAGACTGCTTTAGTTTCATCCAGAAATGTCATCAGTGTCAGGTGCATGGTGATTTGATTCATGCACTGCCTACAGAAGTGCATCCCATGTCAGCGCCTTGTCATTTGTTGCCTGGGGCATGGATGTCATTGGACCGATCAAGCTAAATGCTTTAAATGGGTATAGATTCATATTGGTCACCATCGACTATTTCATGAAGTGGGTTGAAGCAATTACTCTAAAATCTGTTACTATGAAAGCTGTGGTAGACTTTGTGCACTCCAATCTCATCTGCCGTTTTGGTATTCCCGCAGCTATCATTACAGATAATGCTGCAAATTTTAATAGTCACTTGATGAGGGAGATATGTGAGCAGTTTAATATCACCCATCAAAATTCTAATCTTATCGGCCCAAATCCAATAGTGCTATCGAACAGTTAACCCTGATCGATGAAAAGAAAATAGCCGCAGTATGCCACGGGCAGTTGTATCAACAAAGAATAGCCCATGCTTACAACAAGAAAGTGCGGCCTAGAAACTTTGAAATGGGGCAACTCGTTTTAAGGCGTATTCTTTCCTATCATCAGGGAGCAAAAGGAAAGTTTTCCCCTAACTGGAAAGGCCCATAAATTATCAGAAAATTATTGCCAAGTGGGGCGTTATACCTCGGAGATATCGAAGGAAATGACCCAAAAGTAGCTGTAAATGCAGACGCAGTCAAAAGGTACTATGTCTAGTCTTTCTGCAGCAATAACATTATCCGATTGGGATGACGAAGGCTTACATTTTCGCTACCTCAAACAATCCAATCCTTTGCCAACCCTTTGAGCCGGTTACCTTTCTTTCATCACACTCTTTGGAACTTGAAAACATTTATAAAAAAACAACAACAACAAAAAAACAAAATGTTTGCCTGGACTACGTTCGACTTGATTTCGAAAGGATACGTAGGGAGCCTCTCTCTAGGGTTCATTCACACAAAGACAAAAATTCAATTTCACCCAAAAAAGTGAAACTGGGACAGATGTTATAATGGTTAGACGATGATCCTACCTGAACGGTTCCAAAGCTATAATTTGATCCAAGTTCTTTTCACCCAAACCCTATCAAGTCCTTCCAATCAATCGGTGAAAGGTGTTTGAAATTGGGAAACACAATTGTTTGGATCTGACACAATCATGAGAGAAATAAAATGAGAGGGTCTTATCGGTGAAAATCCACGGGCACCATAAGTAGACAGTGAGCAGAGAAATTTAAAATGAGAGAGTCTTGTTAGTGAAAACTCATAAAGAGCACTATAATGCGACGATGAAAAGAGAAATGAGAGAGGTCGATTGGCGAAAACCCACAAAGGGCATCGTTGATCGAAAAGAAGAAACCTCTCACCACCATTGGCACTGAAAGAGTCCTGGCAAGGTTCCTCAGTTTTTTAAAACACGGGTCGCAATGGTTTATGAGAAGTTGGATAGTTGTGTAGACCGGGTATCCATTCCAAGAAGCATGTCATGCATATTGAAGTCTGCATGCACTCCAGATAAGTCCTTCTTTCCTCCCCAAAAGGAACACTTATCTTTAAATTCACTTTCTTGCCCTGTGTTTACTTTTCTTTGAATCCCTTTTGCTCTAACTCTATTCCGAAACTAATACAAAGAAAAGGTGGCAAGATTGGTTTTACTGGGTTCTTCTTAATAAAAGCCAAGTCCAAAGAGAAGATACCCAGCCTCAACGGGTGCATCAAGTCGATTCCGACTAACCATAATGGCCGATGCTCTGAAATCAAAGTTATTGATAATGAAAAGAAATCCACAGTCAAAATCCCCTAGAGGCAGAATAGGATGAAAGGGACAAAGCCCCACGCCGGTGAACCATCATGAGAAATTCTGAAAAATTGAGTTCCGCGGTTTTAGGAGAGAGATCAATCTTCAAAAAAGCCAGCAAGCAACAAAGGTTCTCACCAAAAGAGTTAGTCCAAGATCAAGTGATCAAAATCAATCAAGGCCACAAAACCAACCACCGTTTCAAACTAACAATTGTTCTTTGTTTGAAAACTTGAAAAATGTGCAATCCAAGGCAACCGTGCAAGAAGAAGGTGCAACCAAAAATAAATGCGCAAGTGCTAGAAACAGCTTTGCAGCAACAATCCATAAAGAGGGAAGTCCCCTCCAAATTTCTCCTGCATTTGCTCATTCCATGAAATAAGTAAAATAGAGAAATCAAAACAGGATAAAAAAAAGAGATAAAAAGAAAAATTCAAAAAATTGTAGTTTAGGATCCCCAATCTCAATCTTTTACGCTTTTCCAACATAGGTTCTCCACTCCCTAGTTGAAATTATTTTTAGACATAGGGTCTCCATCCCCTAGTCGCCTTTTGCCAACATAGGGTCTACACTCCCTAGTTGAGATTATTTTATACATATGGTCTCCATCCCCTAGTCGCCTTTTGCCAACATAGGGTATCCACTCCGTAGTTGAGATTATTTTAGACATATGATCTCTATCCCCTAGTCGCCTTTTGCCAACATACGGTCTCCACTCCCTAGTTGAGATTATTTTTAGACATAGGGTCTCCATCCCATAGTTGCCTTTTGCCAACATAGGATCTCCAATCCCTAGTTGAGATTACTTTTAGACATAGGGTCTCCATCCCCTAGTCACCTTTTTCCAGCATAGGGTCTCCAATCCCTAGTTGAGATTATTTTTGGACATAGGGTCTTCGTCCCCTAGTCGCCTTTTGCCAGCTTAGGGTCTCCAATCCCTAGTTGAGATTATTTTAAAACATAGGGTCTCCATCCCCTAGTTGCCCTTTTGCCAACATAGGGTCTCCAATCCCTAGTTGAGATTGTTTTTAGACATAGGGTCTCCACTCCCTAGTCGCCTTTTGCCAACATAGGGCTTCCACGCCCTAGTTGAGATTATTTTATACATAGGGTCTCCACTCCCTAGTCGCCTTTTGCCAACATATGGTCTCTACTACCTAGTTGTGATTTTAGACATACGGTCTCCACTCCCTAGTAGCCTTTTTCAAACATAGGTCTCCACTCCCTAGTTGAGATTTTAGACAAAGGGTCTCCACTCCCCAGTCGCCTTTTGCCAACATAGTGTCTCCACTCCCTAGTTGCCTTTTGCCAACATAGGGTCTCCACTCCCTAGTCGCCTTTTGCCAAAATAAGATCTCCGCTCCCTAGTTGAGATTTTAAACATAAGGTCTCCACTCCCTAGTCACCTTTTGCCAACATAAGGTCTCCACTCCTTAGTTAAGATTTTTGACATAGGGTCTCCATTTCCTAGTTGAAATTTTAGACATAGGGTCTCCACTCCCTAGTTGAGATTTTAGACATAGAGTCTCCACTCCCTAGTTGCCTTTTGCCAACATAGGGTCTCCACTCCCTAGTTGAGATTTTATATATAGGGTATCCACTCCCTAATCGCCTTTTGCCAACATAGGGTCTCCACTCTCTAGTTGATTTCATTTTAGATATAGGGTCTCCACTCCCTAATATCTTCTTCAAGGATACACAATCATAAATTTATTGCTTTCAAAAGAAAAAAAGAAAAAAAACAAAAGTTTTGTTACAAATAACTCACAAAATTTTCCTAGTGAAAACTGGGGCGGAAAAATTTCGTTCGTTTATTTGTTTTGGTATCTAAGCAGGTTTTACCACGAGGCACATGGTTCGAGATGACCAAAAGAATAAGTCTCAATCTAGAATAAAGAAAAGAAGAAAAGAACAAAAAGAAGTGAACTCAAAGTGCTGGAGCGGATAAAGATGCGGACTTCTCAAGATATGATTGAAGTCATAAGCTTCGCGTGTCCCGCCTTGATCCAATGCTGAAGAATGAACCAGCGGTTAAAGCTGATGAGCATCAAGATTCAGATCAGTGTCTACAGCAAGAACCTGCCAAGACTCAAGATCAAGCTTAAGAAAATTTATAGATAAGAATCTTGTAACTCGTAGTTGATAAGCTTAGCCAGTTTAGCCTTTTATTCCATTTTAGTGTAATAAGGAGTTCAGCAAGCAGTAGCAGTAGCAATAACAGTGAAATCACCGGTTCCTGGTAGTTCCAGCTACCAAAACTTCCAGAACTACACTGACCTGATTCCTTTATAGCCAAGGATATGTAGTCAACCTTTGAAGTAAGGTTCGGTCAGGCTCTTTCCAAAAATGCTTCTCGTGGAGTTTCAACCAGGCAAAAATCCCTCATAATTGCTCATTTTATCTTTGCCAGAAAACTCTTCATGTCTCCAAGAAAAGAGGGGAAACTGTGAGCACATGATTTTTCCCCCACAAAAATTACTCCTACAGAATTACAATAAATTGGATTTTTTTTTAATTGTTTTATTTTAGGAATTATTGTAGAATTTTCTAATTATTTGCATTTTTCTGTGCATGTCTAATTTTATTTAATTCATGAAAAATATAAAAATACATTGCTTGGATTTAGGATTTAATTTTATATTTTATATTTTAGATTAATTAGTAAATTAGTTATTTTATAAAAATAAAAAATCTCAAAAAATAGCTCATTTTTGGCATTTTAACTCTTTAATTTTGAATTTAATAGTTCTTATTTAAATTTAGGACTTAATTAATTATTGAAAATATTATGTTGAGTATTTAATATAATTTGGTAGGTTAATTTTGTTTTTAAGAGTTAATTTAGGTTTTTATTTTTAATTTGAAAAGAAAAATAAAGTCGACTAGGGAGTGGAAACCCTAGTCGGCAAATTATTGCAAATATTATGTTGAGTATTTTATTTTTTATTTTTATTTTCCAGGAGTTTATATAACTTCGGTTAGACTTTTCTTTAATTGTTCTACTGGATTCTCAATTGAATTTAGGCTCTGTCAATAGAGGACCAAAAGGAGGGGTTGGTCCAGGTTTTTGAAAGCCCAGTTCTTGTTTGTCTTGGGTCAACTTGACCCAGGTTGGTTTTAAGGGTAAATAACATAGGTTTAAAGGTTAGTTTAGGGAATCTCTTGTAACTGACTTAGGAAATTTGCTGGAAGGTGGAAAAGGGACTGACTTAGCAAACAAGTTAAAAAATTAAGGACTAGCTAGCAAAATCGAAAACTAAAAAAGGATTAATGGGCAAAATCTGAAATCATTTATGTTTCCCTAAGAAGCCTCTATAAAAGGCATGTTACTTGACTCTCAAGTCAGATTTTAGAGATGAAAAATTTTAGAAGCGACTGAGTTTTTTCTTTCAAATTCAAAAATACTGAAAATTGCTTAAATTGTGCTTGGTTTTTGGTTCTCTAATTCCCTTTGTTATTTAGAATTTCTTGAAAATCTCCAAGATGGTGCACCTGGGTTGAAAATGGTTTGAGTTTGGGTTAAAAGTTTGGTTTGAGTTGTTGGTTGGCATTGTTCCATTGTTGCTAATTTACTGTTGCTGCCTTCTTCTAACCTCAAGCTATTATTCTGGTTTAATTTATTGTATTAAGGTATTTACTGAACCTCGTTTGACATGATGAAATGAAAAGATCTGCTGCTGTTGTTTAAGTGGAAGCTTATGGCATATACGTTCATCAAATGCCATCTTTGTGTTTTTGAATTCATTTAATTATATGTTAACTTAGTTGCATTTTCATGTATGACCTGTTCATTTATGTTGCTAGATCAAACCCATTTATGTTGGATAGTTGTTTAAATTCAGTAGTTTTGGTTTATAAAGATATTAAAGTGTTGTTTGGACATGGACGAGCTTTTGGGATTATGGTAGTAGAAGGTTCAGTCAAGTTAAATATGTTTTAGATCTACTTTAGTCTTGCTGAAATCAGTATTTATTTTGGAGGTGATTTTGAATTTGCTAAAGTGACAAGTATAGGCTGGGGATAAAAACATTACGTTGGAGTCTATACTAGTAAGTGTATTCTGCTATTTGAAGCCATGTAGTACTTTACTTCATGAAGTTGTTAGTAGATTTGTTTCCAGGATAATAGTCAGTATACTGTCATTTTAGACAAGGGAAATGTTCTAAGTTATTACCTTAAGGGTCTAGCCCTATACTGAATTACTCCTGGTTTGCTTGTAAGTATGTTTAAGTTGGGTTTAATGTTTAAATTTAGAATTGTTTACATGACAGTCTCATGAGGTTGATTTGCTATTGCATATGTTTGAGAGGGGTTTAATTGAGGATTAAATCTCACAATTGTCTATGAGTGAGCTGGGGATTGATTTTAATATGATTACTATGCAACTGTGTATCAGTGAAAGCCAGTTAGGCCCCTATTGTTAGACTCGATTTTCAAGTGCTTTTTATACGATGCAGGGACTCAATCTCAACTCCTGCGTTTCCCCAACCCCATTTTAAGAGATTTTGTTTTCTTTTGAGCTAGGATTTTTAACCTATTTCGAAATGGGAGGTTTGCATCCCTAGCCGTTTTGGGCCTGCGTTCGAGCCTGGTTTTTTTATTTTCACTTTGATACGGGTTGTTTAAATAGAATTTAGGCCTACTGCTAGCTTAGGCCCCTTCCAATAATTGAATACTTGTCTTATTTTAATGCCGGTCTTTTAATGATCGAGTTTAGTTTGAACCATTCATTTGAAATGAAATTCAAATTCCCTTAGTGTTTAATTAGTTAGACTTTTTAAATAAGTTCGAGATGTGCCATATTAGTCAAACATGTAAATTATGGCCGTCAAAGACTAGATTAAAACTCTTTTAATAGAAGTGAAATCGAGGTGCGCCATTAGTTGAAATTTTCATGGCCCTCGCAAACCTTGTTATTAACTTTTAAAGTGCGTAGTTGCTTTAAGCGCGCTATTTAAATTAATTTCCTAAACTCGGTGTGCATTTTATGTGACCCAACTCCAATTCTCAACAATGTTAAATAAAATGTGCCGTGGACCGCGGGTGCATTTCATGTGACATGGTTCAACACATGTTTTAGATAACGTTGAATCTTCCTAAAATTAATTAAAAGCGCTTAATAATTTAAAGGATACCATAGGCTAAAACATGTATTAAAATCAGATAATAGGCCAATTATATTAGTTTAAGCGACCGTGCTAGAACTACAGAGCTCGGAAATGCCTAACACCTTCTCCCGGGTTAACAGAATTTCTTATCTGGAATTTCTGGTTCGCAGACTTTAAAAGAAAAGTCGAATTTCCTCCATTTGGGATTCAAAAAATAAAATCGGTGACTTGAGACACTATAAACTATTCTAAGTGGCGACTCTGATAAATAAATAATCACATTTCGAATAATATCACTTAAATTGGAAAAACTCCCTTATATACTCCTTCGGGTGGGTAAAAAGGAGGTGTGATACCCTTTCTCTCTATTTTGATACAATCTATTTTTCTTTCCAATTCCCTGTAAGCACGGTCAAAATCAGAGAATCCTCCTCACCCACACCCCTGCTTCCTCCTTCCCGAATCTCGGGTAAACCCTAGTCTCCTCTAGATTTTACTCATTTGTTTCTATAATTAGTATGGTAAATATTTAATTTTTTTTATTTTCTCTATTTTTGCTTATTCTCAACATCTCTACTCACCAAATTTTCTCTAATCAACAGTACCCAAGCATATTCTCACAATGTCTTAGAATATACCCCGCAAGTTGATTACTAGAGGTACACCCACTAAAATTCTCAATTTCGATGGACCCTCTTTCTCCTTGCAAATCACTCAAGGGTAATTGTGCAAGTTTAGCCAAAAATATGGCATTGGAGAAGAGAACAAAATCTCGACATAAAAATTTCAAAGAAACCCAAGTCGATAAATGATTGAAGGAAACAAGACTTACCATTCCAGAAAAGAAGAAAAAATATATTTCTGAAGCTTCATCTGTCAAGGGAAGGAGGTTGAAGCAAGTAAAAGCTCGGATAAACTCGAAGAAAAGGTAATTTATGATATATTCATCTGTATTATTGATGTATTCATCTATATTTATATGTATAAACCTGTTGAATTCTCTATTCTAAAAGGATATTCAATGTATTTTTGGAATTGTAGAAAATAATGATACAAATACGTATATGTATTCTAATGTATTTTTATAGTTGTATTTATAAGAAATTTCAAAGTTCCCATCGCTGTTTTATTCTAATTTTAATGTATTTATTTGTTATATGTGTATGTATTATATTAGTACATGTATTTCTATCACCGATATCTTACTCTAGTTTAATTTTCCAGTCTGTATTTAGTTGTATTCATATGTATTCATGTCAATTGTACTATTGTAACGACCCGGCCCGTCGTTACGGGAGTTACCACCCTGTTTTACCCGTTTTATGCTTCTATATGTTACATTATATGTGTTTGAAGAATTTGAAGTAATTCAGATAGAGTTCGGTTAGAAATGAGACAATAAGTCTCTTTATGAGAAGGTTAGTTTGGAAAAGTCAACCGAATGTTGACTTATGAGTTAGAAGGCTCGGAATGGATTTTTGATGATTCGACTAGTTTCGGGGGATGATTTGTGACTTAGGAGCGCAATCGAAATTGAAGTTGGAGGTCCGGTATAGAATTAGGCTTGAATTGGCTAGGGTTGGATTTTGGTGAATTCCGGATGGTAGGTGAGATTTTGATCCAAGGGTCGGAATGGAATTCCGAGAGTTGCAGTAGCTCCGTTAGGTAATTTTGGATATGCGTGTAAAGTTTTAGATCATTCGGAGGTGTTTAGGTCGGGTTTTAGATCAAATGCAAGTTTCGGAAGTTTTAGTTTAACTTAGGCTTGAATCCGTGGTAATTCGATGATTTTGGTGTTTATGATAGTGTTTTTATGTTACGAGAAAGTTTGAATGAAGTAATAGAACATATCTGTGCATTTGGTTGAGGTACCGAGGGCCTCGGGGTGATTACGGATGGTGAAACGGGAATTTTTGAAATTTGCAGCAGGTCTGTTATTTGAAGCTCCTGGTATTTCCGCATCTGCGGAAAAAGGACCGCAGGAGCGGTTCCGCAGATGCGGCTGATTGATCGCAAAAGCGGTCCTGGAGAGGGGCTGGCATTTTCCGCAAAAACGGAAGAATTTCCGCAAAAGCGGACACCGCAGAAGCGGTAAGCGATCACAGAGGCGGTCCTAGGATTTTGCAGAGACCGCAGAAGCGGTTAAGGGGATCGCAGAGGCGGCGACCGCAAAAGCGGTTTAAGACCGCAGAAGCGGCCCTAGTGGGTTTAAGTGAAACCGCAGAAGAGGTCTAATGGCCACAGAAGCGGTCCCGCAAAAGCAGTAGCGGGACCGCATAATTGAAAACCTCAGAAGGGTTTAATGAAACAGTGGTTTCGAATTTCAGAAGTTAGAAAAATATTTTAGGACTTCGGGAAGAGGCGATTTTGGGCGATTTGGAGAGTTTTCGAGGGAGATTCCATCAGGTATGAAGTTGTAGCCTCAAATAATGTTGTTATGGTATAAAAACAAGGATTAAACACTGAAAATTAAAGGAATCAAAGGGTAAAAATGGAGGTTAGGGCTTGAAGCCTAAGAGAGTCTAAATTTTATGATTTGAAGGGCCAAATGGACTCCGATTCTTGTATATTTTATACGTACGGACTCGTGGTGAGATGAGGATTCTGAAGATGTGAATTTCATAATTTTTTGAGAAGTGAGCCATGGGCTCGGGTTTTACCAACTTCGTGAATTTTAGTACTTTTCGAGTTTTTTTGATTGGGTTATGTTTCTTCAACCCATATTTATGTATTCGTTGTGATTTTTACTAGATTCGACACATGAGGAGGTCGATACGAAAGGAAAAGGCATTGCGGACCAGTCTACGGCCGGTTAGAGGTGAGTAGTTGGTGTATATGATGGCCTGAGGGTTTGAAACCCCGGCTTATCACATTGTGACGCTATTGCAGGGCGTGACTCGCACCCCATGGCAGGTATGGGATTAGTTATGACTGAGGATTGTGACTTGGTCCATCCCGAACAAGAATGTTTCTATATTGGCAACTGATACGCACCTTGGATTGACTATATCTGGGCTTATTGCCGTGTTTGGGGCCTTGTGCCGATCTGTAGCATCCTTAGAAGATGAATATCATTGTGATAGCATGTTTTGTATAATCATTGATCTCAGTCTTGTGTTTAATCACAATTATGAAATGCTAAGTCACTTTTCCTGAAGTTAAATATCTAAAGTATATTCTTTTTAATAAATTGGAAATTGGGAAATTAATTGAATCTATTACGTGACTCATATGCATATTGTGGACTGAGTATGGATCGGCCTGCACGCCTTAGCGAATGTTATGATTATATTGCGCTTGGGCTGAAGGAGCCCCTCCGGAGTCTGTACACACCCCCAGTGAGCGCCGTCGACGTTGAATGGATTGGGCTGTACGCCACAGCGTGTTCATGTGCATTGCATTGCATCCTTACATTTTACTTGACTGTTATATTTGAAGTTGTTTTGCTGTTGGTTCGTAGTAAGGTGTCAGACTATTAGTTTTAGCTTTGCTTTGTGGAATTTTGTGGATTTCTTATCTTCAGACATTTTATATGCTTATTACTCACTGAGTTGGTAGTACTCACCCCTACTCCC
>MU708288.1:6226-39172 GCA_026770625.1 Nicotiana glauca
AATTAAAGAAAAAAAAACAAAAGAAACGGGTTAGTTTCAAAATAAAGACATTAAACAAAAGCGATAAAAGAAAGCAACAAAGTCACGTATAGCATGCAATGGTAAAAGCCTAAAGAAATCCCCAGCAGAGTCGCCATGCTGTCGACGCCCCCTTTTTTTTCCTCGCGAAATCGGATTCACGACATTCGGGAAGATAACTCTATTCCCACTTTGGGAATTGGGTTTTAGATTTTGGAGAGTCGCCACCCAATGATTATAGTGCATTAGGACACTTTAAGAAGAATTAAAGATAAAAACCAGAGTTGGGTACGGGCTTGAAATTATCCCGAGGGAAAGGTATTAGGCACCCCTCAAGATCCACTAGTGTGGTTCCCGGCCATGCTACAATTGTAACTTTAAATGCAAGCAAATAGGTAAACAAGCAAGCATTGCAAATACGGGAAAACTGTTACAAATAAATATTTAAAGATGCTGAAATTTAGAAGATAACAGTTTTGCAATTTAAGAAGAGATACGCAATGAGGGAAGAGATCAAATAATAATGCAAATAACTTAGGGAAATAAACAGAAGCGGAAGTTTGAAAAGGTTTTGGGCGACTTTTGAAAAATCTGAAAATAACAAACTAATGAAGAGGGAGGGGGTCCTAGGTTCATACATTACATGGATCATTCGCACAACACCGATACATGATTATACGCATGGTGTTATCGTGTAATCATCATCTCTATGTCTACCATTCCCACCCTGTTAAGGTATTAAAGCGCGGAACGATATCGTTTACCTACTGCATGCTATTACTTGTGCCAAACTATCAGTCCCAGAGTGTTAGGACTTCTAATCCTAAAAGGGAAGAAAGGGATGGGGTCTTTTTGGAGTTTTAAAGGATAAAATTCTAGTTACAACATTCAAAACAAGTAACAAGTAAAAGGGGGAGAACAAACAGTCATACAAGGCTTAAATTAACCCCAGAAATCAAACAATCATTTAGTTTAGCATACCTTAACAAATACTAGTTTGGTCTTAGATTAAAATTTAAGCAGCGAACGGACTGGTTCAACACATGTGTTTTAGGAAGAAAGTCTGCATTAGGCAACTTGGATACAATTTTTAGGTATTAAGGTATTTTAAGCGAGTGATTATAAAAAATACTGGTTTTAGAAAAGTAGTCTAATGCAGAAGAATTTTGAAAAGAGAGTATGGACTGCAATAAATTGAGAAATGAGTAAAAGAATCATCAGATTGTTTGAGTATAAAACACAGAAATGGTTGTGAAAGAGTTTCAGAGACAGAAATATTTAAGGAAAAAGTAAGCTGCAGAACCATTTTAAAAGACAATTTCAGGGACTGAGTAAAACGTTTGGGCAGAATGTTTAGAAAGAAACTATTTTAGAAAGAGATGCAGATTTGAAGAACTTAAAAGTAGGCTGATTCAAAGGGTTTTATTAAAAGATTGGGGCTTTTTGAAAACTTTACTGAATTAAGACGTTTAAGGACCAATTAACAGACTCTTATTGCTTAAAATGAATCAGTCGAGTTTGATGCAAAGTCCTATAAGCATGATATCTATTTTCAATTTTTTAAAGCTTGTTATTGAACTTGTAAAAGATGATTGTGTTAATTAACCCTACAGTTTGCCTAATGCATATGCATTCCTTATAGGCATGATTTCTATATGCATTGATTACATGAACGTTAAGTCCTATAGGCAAGATCTCTAGTGATTTGCAATATGATTAAACAATAAACCTTATAGGCAGAATTTCTACATGACTTGCAGCATAATTAAACGTTAAACCCTATAGGCATGGTATCTACGGTGACTTTGAATCAGAAATATTGGACAATCATATAAGCATGATTTCTAGCAAGAAAATTAAAGTCCTAAAGTCATGATATCTACCCTTTATTGATGCAAGAAAGTAAAAACCCCTCCCACACCCTTTTACTATATTCCCCAAGTTTCATACAAAATTATTACAAACTCAATAAATCAAACTGGAAATTAAAGATACATCAAAAGCTAACAACTGGATCCAAGCAGCCTAATTCAATCTTGATGTCCAATAACATGTGTTTAACCAACTCCGGGATCCAGATTTCCAAAGCCTTCTCTTTATCTTGGGTGTTTCAAAGTTCTAAGGAATTTCAGGAATTCCCGGCATTGCTTACACCCAAGATACCCATTTAGAATTAGAATAGTGCACTGCGGAATAGCCAGCCCTCAGGCATCCAAGTTCAGAGGGAACTCCAGGATCCCAAAGCATGGCTTGCAAGAGAGGGGCAGAAATTAGAACTAGGAGTAAGTGCAAAGTGATTGGGGAAACATAACAAATGGTGGTCATACCCAGCCATAGGTGCAGACTGGCACACCCCTGACCATTTGTTTGGTCAAACAACTTAGGAGCAGACCCTTGAGGGTCAGACCTGAGTCTGAATGATGATTAGGACACCACCAGACCCAAGTCAGGCTCAACACATAAAGGGGAAAAAGGGAAATGGGAATTCATGTAAGCACATAAATGTCAGGAATATAAGGGAGGAAAGCATAACAAACTAAGAAATAAACACATGGTGAAGGAAAGCATAATAGACTAAGCAGTAAACACATAGTGAAGGGCTCATTATTTAACTAAGAACATATTAGTTGCAAAGTAAAAAAAAAAAGCAGAACAACAGAGTAATCAAGAAGCAAGAAATCAGCAGGAACAGACTTAAGTTTGCAGCAGAACACTTGAGAGTTCACGAGAACTCAAGAATATTTCAGAAGGTAAAAGGGAGAAAAGGAGAGTAAAAAGCAGAGTGCTCAATACTATAAATGAGAAGCAGTTTAATCGAGAGAAAACTTAGTATTCCAATGTGTGAAAGCCTGTTTTGTGTAGAAAAGCTGTGTCGGAAGTGTAAAAGGGTAGCCCCTTTTATAGTGTAGAAAACAGGTAAGAAGAAGGTAAAAAAATAATTTGAAAATCAATCACAGGCTGTTTCCCTTTGGTTAAGGGATTGATTTCAAACGGGCATGATAAATAAGGAAAGGGCTTTGATTTAAAATCTCTTCCAAGGCAATATAACAGGGGCAAATACATAGAGCATTATTTAAGAAAATAGCTTAGTAGCACACGATTTGGACAAAAATAAGGAAAGGCAATCAATCACAGCCAGTAAAATTCAAAGTTTGAGTCTTGGTACGAATGAATTTAAGCAAGAAAGGTGAAGAGGAACTTAGTTTAAAGAAAAAAATCATCAACGCTCAATCAGACCCCTTTAAAAAGGGACTTGGAATCAATCACAGGCTGGCCAAAGGACTTTTGAAAGAGGAGAATGTCATATAAAAAGCATGCAGAGACAAGAGAGAGTTGTTATAAAACTAACAAGAAATCAGAGTAACCAAGAAGGTTAGGTTCATAGACTCGGAATGAGTCTGAAAGAGAATCAGGGTTATGAGTGGAACCCTAGTCCAAACACAAGGTCAAGCTTGTCAAAAACCCCCCCAAATACTAGGGTTTCTGACTCGAATCAGATGCATAGATGAGAAAACAACAAATAGAATAGACTCAGTAGTCTCTTTCTTAAACAAACAACGAGTTTGAAACGTAGGGAATACATTCAGGCAAAGCTTGTCACTCAAACAAGTTTAGAAGCGAAAAAGCGATACAGGTTTAGGAAAACAGTAGATGGAGCATGCTTAGGAAGAACTTGGTAAAAATCTGATAAAGCAAGCAAACGTGAAGAACCCAGTAGGAGATACATGCAATAAAAATCACATAGCAGAGATAATCATGCGAGCTTAGGCTAAAGGCACAGGACAGATGCAAAGCGTAAAAGGATCATGCTTAACAGAAAGAAAAAGCGAAAGATCAAATACGTGCGTAGCAGAGAAGAAACATACGAGATAAACTCATATGAAACACACATAAAGAAAAGAGAAGAAAGAATCAGAAAGTTTTCCAGAAACCCTAGTTTGAAAATCAAATGATTTTAAAAGAAAACAAAATTGAGGAAAACCCTTGAAATATCGAATATAGCACAGATATAGCATAGATCTAAGAGAAAACAAACAGAAAAACCTCGAATAGCTTCAGGTTTCTCTAAAACCCTAGAAATGAGAAGGCTTAGAAAGGGTCTGGTCTCGAATAGATCTGAGCCTTTGCTAGGCTCTTAAAGCTCGAACACGTCATAACACGATCGGAGAGGCCACAGAACCATAGATCTGTGGAGGATCTTCTCGAACACCATCGAGGTCGGACCTCGGAATCTCGAACAACCAAGTCTTGGGGGGAAGGAAGGTGAGCACAGGTCGTCCATGGTGTGAGAAGCCATGGACTCCGGTGAGATTGATCGGAGAAGACGTGGGAGGCGATTAGGGTTTCGAGTGCTAGGGAGCGTTTGAGAGAAGGAGAGAGTTTGGGGGCGGCTATCTGAGAGAAATGAGGGTTAGGTTTAGGTCGTTTGGGATTAAAAAGGAAAGGGTCATTTGTGGCCGTTGATCAAAAGGATCAACGGCCTGGATTTAAAAGAACCCCGGGCGGGTTTAGTTTAATGGGTCAGGGGTTGGGTTAAATTGGAATTGGGCTGGCCCAATTGGGCATCAGGATTGGGGTCAATTGGGGTTAAGATTGAAATGAAATTGAGGTTATAATTGAAATAAAATGTGGCCAAAATTGAAATAGTCAGTTTTTTTCCTATTATTTTATAAAAATAGTAAAATATTTTTTTTAAAAGCAACTTAAGGGTACTGAATCAGTTAATAATATATAAATATTAACTTAAAAATATTGTGATCAATTTGTAATTATAAAGTGCTATCAAATCTTAAAGAGGCCAATATTGCAATTTTAGGCAATTTAGTTTTAAAAATACCAAACGAATTTGTAAAAATATGCAAAAGTCATGTTAACTATACTTTGATGTAAATATGAGAATAAAAATAAATTGCCCACCAAAATGATAGCTTTAGGAATAATTATCGGATTTTATGGTATAAAAAATAGGCAATAGGTTGATTTAAAAAATCATTAAAATGCCAAAACCCTTTGGTGTACTTATATATGCTATTTGAAAGTATTTTGGATATAAAAATACATAAGAGAAAAATTGGGTATCAACAGGCGGTAATGAAGAATCTGTTCTTGGAAGATGACAATATGGACTGTTATGTCATTCTCGAGCAGGAAGGGGAGGAAGGACCTTCCATACAAGCTGTGAGCCGAGGGGCGCGCCTCAAAAATTGGTATATCAGAACCACCAAGGCCCAGAAAATTTCGGGGTAGCAAGGTTGAAAAAAGCACCATACATTATCTTCTACTTTTTCGCTAGTTGATTTCCTTTCCGTATTTCCTTTAAATTTCGAAAAGAGCTTCGATGTTCAAAACAATTATGGAATTTTATCAAAGTATTTTAGTTTCTTATAAATCTCGCTCGTATTATTTTCTCTATCATTTACTTTATTTACACAACATTACTATTACTTATCTTGATGAATCGACGATTGTGACATGCAATGAGATAACGCAACAAACAGACATAGACTCAGAAGAGGATGATATACCAGAAGAGGTCGTTAAAGAGGTTGAGGATTTTAAGAATAGGCCTAAGTCTAACTTGGACGAAACTGAGGTTATCAACTTTGGGGATACGGAGAATGTCAAGAAAATGCGCATCAGTGTTCACCTGTCACCGTCAGAGAGGGAAGAGTACACAGAATTCTTAAAATAATATGAGGACATATTTGCCTGGTCGTATGATGATATGACCGGTCTCAGCATATCTATTGTAGCTTATAAGCTGCCAACAGATCCGACATGCCTGCTGGTAAAGTAGAAGCTCAGGAAGTTCAAGCCAGACATGAGTTTGAAGATCAAGGAAGAAGTTACCAAACAAGTCAAAGCCAAGGTCCTCCGGGTAATGGAGTATCCAACATGGTTAGCCAATATTGTGCCAGTACCGAAGAAGGACGGGAAGGTCAGAGTCTCTGTCGACTACCGGGACCTCAACCGGGCTAGTCTGAAAGATGACTTCCCCTTGCCGAACATACACATTCTGATTGATAATTGCGCCAAGCACGAGCTGCAGTCATTCGTTGATTGTTTTGCTGGGTATCATCAGATATGGATAGACGAAGAAGACACGGAGAAAATGACTTTCATTATACCGTGGGGGATGTATTATTACAGATGATGCCATTTGGATTAAAGAATGCTGGGGCCACCTACATGAGGGCCATGACTACTATTTTCCATGATATGATACACAAAGAGATCGAGGTGTATATAGACGATGTCATCATCAAATCCAAGAAAGACACTGACCACATGGAAGATCTGATGAAGTTCTTCAACAGATTGAGAAAGTACAAATTGAAAATAAATCCCGCCAAATGTGCATTTGGGGTTCCTACCAGAAAACTACTTGGGTTCATCGTAAGTCGACGAGGAATAGAACTGGATCCGTTAAAGGTTAAGGCTATTCAAGAATTGCGACCGCCAAAGAACAAGAAAGAGGTTATGAGTTTCTTGGGGAGACTCAACTACATCAGTCGGTTCATAGCTCAGTCCATTGTCATTTGTGAGCCAATCTTTAAGATGTTGAAGAAGGACGCCACCACCAAATGGACTGATGATTGTCAAAAAACCTTCAACAGAATCAAGGAATACCTGTCCACGCCGCCTGTTCTGGTTCCGCCCGAACCGGGTAGACCGCTATTGATCTACCTTGATGTACTGGATGGGGAATTAGGTTGTGTTTTGGGACAACATGATGAAATAGGGATAAAGGAGAAATCCATCTACTATCTCAGCAAGAAGTTTACCCCGTACGAAGCCCGATATTCTCTATTAGAGCGCACCTGTTGTGCTCTGACTTGGATAGCCCAGAAGTTGAGGCATTATTTCTGTGCCTATACCACTTATCTCATATCAAGGATGGATCCGCTGAAGTACATCTTTCAGAAGCCCATGTCCATGGGCAAGCTAGCCAAATGGCAAATCCTGCTGAGTGAATTTGATATTGTCTACGTGACCCAGAAAGCAACCAAAGAATAGGCACTGGCAGATCATCTTGCCGAAAATCTCGTGGACAGGGAATACGAGCCTCTAAAGTCGTATTTTCCTGACGAAGAGATCTCTTTCATAGGAGAGGACATTGCAGAATCCTATGATGGCTGGAGAATGTTTTTCGATAGAGCAGCAAACTTCAAAGGAGTTGGCATAGGAGCAGTTCTAGTATCAGAAACAGGTCAGCATTATCCAGTGTCCGCCAAGCTCAGGTTCCCGTGCACCAACAATATGGCCGAGTACGAAGCCTGCATCTTAGGGCTCAAGCTGGCCATTGATATAAACGTTTAGAAGTTACTAGTGCTCGGGGATTTAGACTTGCTCATACATCAGGTCCGAGAAGAATAGGCAACCAAGAACTCCAAGATACTCCCATATTTGCATCACGTACAGGAGTTGAGGAAGAGGTTCACAAAGACAGAATTCTGGCATGTCCCCAGAGTCCAGAATGAGTTCGCCGATGCATTGGCCACTCTATCATCTATCATTCAGCATCCAGATAAGAACTTCATTGATCCTATCCCAGTAAGAGTCCAAGATCAGCCAACTTATTATGCTCATGTCGAGGAAGAAACAGACGGAAAGCCATGGTTTATGACATCAAGAAATATTTGGCGATAGGAGAATACCCAGAACTTGCAAATACTACTCAGAAGCACAAATTGCGAAGGTTATCCAATCACTTCTTTCACAGCGGAGGAATCCTGTATAGGAGGACTCCCGATTTAGGATTACTGAGGTGTGTCGAAGCAAAGGAGGCATCCAAGTTGTTGGAAGAGGTTCATGCAGGGACTTGTGGCCCGCACATGAATAGTTTTGTCTTAGCCAAGAAAACACTCTGAGCTGGTTATTTTTGGATGACTATGGAGACAGACTGCATCTAGTATGTTCGAAAATGCCATCGATATCAGATACATGCAGATATAATAAAGGTTCCTCCTAATGAGCTTAATACAACAAGCTCTCCATGGTCGTTCGCCGTTTGGGGAATGGATGTCATCGAATCTATCGAGCCTGCCGCATCAAACGGACACGAGTTCATTCTAGTGGCCATTAATTATTTTGCCAAATGGGTTGAAGTAGCATCATATAAGGCAGTAACTAAGAAGGTTGTGGCAGACTTTGCCCGCGACCGTATCATTTGCTGGTTCGGCATCCCAGAGTCAATCATCACTGATAATGGTTCCAATCTCAACAGTGACCTGATGAAAGCGATGTGTGAAACGTTCAAGATTAAGCACAAGAATTCTATAGCCTACAGACCTCAGATGAATGGAGCTGTAGAAGTGGCCAATAAGAATATCAAGAAGATACTAAGGAAAATGATAGAGAAACATAAATAGTGGCACGAAAAGCTAACATTTGCTTTATTGGGGTACCGTACCACGGTTCGCACATCAACCAGGGTGACTCCCTATATGTTGGTTTATGGTACCGAGGCAGTCATTCTTGCCGAGGTAGAGATTCCCTCCCTGAGGATTATACAAAAAGCGAAACTTGAAGATGCAGAATGGGCAAAGAGTCGCTATGAGCAGTTAGCCCTTATAGACCGAAAAGGAATTAACGCAGTTTGTCATGGTCAATTGTATCAGAACAGGATGTCTAGAGCCTTCAACAAAAGAGTCAGGTCGAGGCAGTTTACACCAGGACAGTTGGTGTTGAAGAAAATTTTCCCGCATCAGGATGAAGCCAAAGGAAATTTCTCTCCCAACTGGCAGGGTCCATACATGGTTCACCGGGTTCTGATAAGAGGAGCCCTCATACTTGTAGAAATGGACAGAGAAGTTTGGCCAAAGCCGATCAATTCAGATGCAGTCAAGCGTTATTATGTGTAATCATTATGATTTCTTTATTATGTAATTTGAACTACGCCTGACTTAATTCTCATTTAAGAGGGGATACGTAGGCAGCCCTATAGGTTCGGTCACAATTCAATAAAAATTTCATTTCTCCCCGATATTGGAAACTGGGGCAGAATTTTGAGGAGGACCCTCAAAATTCCGAAGTTAACTTTCAGACATTCCTCGCACGCAGCCGTCAGAAACACCATCCCAGTAAACTGGGGCAGAATTTTGAGGAGGTCCCTCAAAATTCCGGAGCAAAAGAGGTCGCAATGTCTTGAACCGCGTCGTAGTCGTCGGTTCATCTAAAAGAAAATCATTTTTAAATCATGTAGCGGCATCATATTTTTACTAAACCATGCATGGATACTATGAAAATTGCTTTGTTTAGCGACGCTACCCTCCCCAATGAAAGCAAGAGCCGAATAAGACAAGCGAAGTCCATGGGAAGACGAACTAACCTTCCCCATTTACAAAACTCACAATTTTTCTTTGAATGCAGGCACCCCAAGACATAAAACCATCAGATACGATTACATACTCATATTTTGCAGAAGTACACCTTTTAGAGTCATTGCTTACTTACAAGTGCTATCCGCACATGACATCCCCAGCATCCACAATGACACGATCAACTATTAGCCATTATCTATCAGCTAAGAGATTTCATTACTTTTCACCTTTATTTCTTGCATTGCATAAGGCTACCTTTCAGCCTTCCGAGACTAAGCACTGTCTCCATCTGCATTTTTTTCTGCATTGCATAAGGCTATCTTTCTGCCTTTCGAGACTAAGAATTGTCTCCATCTGCATTTTCTTGCATTGCATAAGGCTACCTTTCTGCCTTCCGAAACTAAGAATTGTCTCCATCTGCATTTTCTTGCATTGCATAAGGCTACCTTTCTGCCTTCCGAGAAAAGCATTGTCTCCATCTGTATTTTCTTGTATTGCATAAGGCTACCTTTCTACCTTCCGAGACTAAGCATTGTCTCCATCTACATTTTCTTGCATTGCATAAGGATACCTTTCTGCCTTCCAAGACTAAGCATTGTTCCATCTGCATTTTCTTGCATTGCATAAGGCTACCTTTCTGCCTTCCGAGACTAAGCATTGTCTCCATCTGCATTTCCTTGCATTGCATAAGGCTAACTTTCTGCCTTCCGAGACTAAGCATTGTCTCCGCCTGTATGGCTAAAATATTGCCAACTTTATTTAAATCCTGCATGGCTGAAATATTTCCAACTTCATTTAAATCTTTACATCGGCTGAAAGATCACCAATTTTATTTAAATCCTGCATGGCTGAAATATCGCCAGCTTCATTTAAATCCTGTATCGGCTGAAATATCGCCACTTTTATCTGCATGGCTTATTTATCGCCACCTTTCTTTAAATCCTGTATCGGCTGAAATATCACCACTTTTATTAACGTCTACATGGCTGAAATATCACCACCTTTATTCTTTCTTGCATGGCTGAAATATCGCCACCTTTACCCATCCTGTATCGGGTGAAATATCGCCCACTTCATTTAAATCCCGCATCGGCTGAAAGATCGCCATTTATGTTTACACTTCACATCGGCTGAAATATCTCCATTTCATTTAAGTCCTGCATCGGCTAAAATATCGCCAAATCCTGCATTTCATGGGCTGAAGGATCGCCAAATTGTCCAAAAGCGTCATTGTTCGGAGGCACCATTTTCATAGCCCAGAATGCCATGCCATGGCCTAAAGACCCTACTTTTATCTTTTGCATATCATTATTCAAAGTTATCATGGTTCAGAGGCATCATTATCATAGCCCGAAAACATCATTTCATAGCCTGCGAATCCTCTATTATACGCTTCATGGCCCAGGACATCATGGTCTGAGGACATCATCCTACCCGTTCGAAGACAGTACTCATAGTCCAACGGGAACCTGTATCACATTTAAATTTATGCACGATATATGCTCGTATTGCTTATTTACAGGTACACCGACTAGCAACGTCCGTCTCAGCAGGAGTGATCCCACTCCGGTTCCTGCAGCCCATTGGTCCCTGACCATCCTTCCCAACCTGAACATCACATCCGTCCTTTTCCAAACCTCCAATGGCATATTCCGCCAATGGATCCCTGAACTACATATGGCCTGATTCCTGTAAGACCTGGGATATGTAGGCAGTTCAGAGCCAGAGCTCGGTCAAAACCTTTCAAATTGTTTCTTTCGGTCAAAATTGGCCATCATATCTTTACCCGACAACTCTTTCATCCTTCTTGGCTAAAGAGGGGCAGTTGTTGATACCCAATTTTTCCCCATGTATTTTTATATATACTCAAAATATTCTCAAAATAGCATGTACATGCATATATAAGCATGCCCAAGAGTTTTGATATTTTTCCTTTATTTTTTAAAGATTCTAAAATCAATTTATTATTTATTTTAATTATACAAAATTCAATAATTATTCTCCGACTAGCATTTTGGTGAATAATTCATTTTTATTCTCATATTTACACTAAGATATAATTATGTTATTTTTTTCATATTTCTATACATTTGTTTGGTATTTTTAAGCTAAATTTCATATAATTGTAATTATAGCCTATTTTACGATTAATAATATTTTATAATTATAAAATCATTTTTAGTATTTTTAGATTAATATTTATGCGGTTGTTAATTAGTCCAGTAACTTTAATTTGTTTTTAAATCATTTTTACTATTTTGTAAAATAATAAAAGGGGAAAATTAGCTATTTAAAAAACTGCCCTTTATTATTTCAATTCTAGCCAATTTGGCACACCCACTATCAGATTTTAAACTGCTCAATATCCCAATTAAACTAACACTGCCTAAACCCTAATATAACCCATTCCAACCCCGTTTTAATCTGAGCCGTTGATCAAATGAGATCAACGGCCCATATTTATTTCCCTTAGTTAAATTTTATTACCCCCCTCCCCCCCAGACCCCTCATTTCTTCGAGATCGTCTCTCTCTCTCTATCTCATCTCTTCCTCTCCCTTCTCTCTAGAACCTTCTGGTTCTTTCTTCTCCGATGGTCTCCACCGTCTCTCCAGCCACCTCTAGTCTCACCCCTTTTGACCACCAGCCGCCATGAAACCCTAGCTCACCGATTCCCTCTATTCTTGAGACCCCAGAAGCCTCCACCATACGAGATGGTCGTTGAAGCTTTGCTTAGTTCGTTTCCGGCCTTTCTCCAGCAAGTTTTGACTCGATGGTGTTCTAATCGCCATGGTTCTTGAGTTTCACGACTAGGTTTTCTTTACTCCTCACTGGTTTCTTATGAAACCCTAATTTATACCCAGACCTTTTAAATCTCTGTGTTTTTTACGATTTGTGACTCATTCCTTCATATTTTAAACCTTTCTTTACTCGATCTTTATAAATAATCAGTTTTAAGCTTCTTTATCCCCTATTTGGAATTAGTGTTTCTAGGATTTCTATTACGCATGTTTTTACCAATTATTCTTTATGATTAAAACCTTTTCCTTGTTTATTTTTGACCGATTTTATGCTCTTACTATTTTTTAGCTTGACTTTGCTAAAAACCCTAAATTCTAAAGATGTTTCTTCGTTTGATTATGTGTGTTAGCATGATTTTCTTTACTCTGATTCTATGTGTTAGCATGTTTCTTTGCTTCGATTATGTGTGTTAGCCTAATTTTCTTTGCTTTGTCTCTATGTGTCAGCATGTTTCTTCGTTCAATTGTGTGTGTTAGCCTGATTTTCCTTGCTTTGGTTCTGTCTGCTAGCCTATTTACTTGATTCTTGTTAATGTTTTGTGGTCACCATCCTTCGTATATGTCCTGCTGAATCTTAACCTATTTTCACTATCTTTGAGTGGTTGTGTTTATTCATCTTTTGTTCCCTTCTGTCTATATGGTTAATTTTGTTTGCTACTCTTGTTCATTCACCTCTATTTATATGTTAAGAATATAGAATCATGACTTCGCATGATTGATTCTGATTTTCATCGATTGATTGGTAATTTAAAAACTTTCTTTCAAAACCCTAGCATTCTACTCTCCTGTTTAAATTAATTGATTTTTGTTACCTAATTTGCTATAATACTCTATTCTACCTAGCCTTTCCTTAATTGGAATTTTCCTGAATTTGGTCTTATTTGGCTACTAAATGTATACTGAACCTGGACTCATTCCTTATTTAACCCTGCACTGATTTTTCTGCTTGCCTTATATGGGGCTGAATCTTTTCGTTTGATTTCTATTCCCTTAATTAATGGGAGTACTTCCTTGATTCTCTAATTAATTGATTCCGAATTCTTAAATTAACATACTCCTGTGATTTTTTGCCTTATTTTTACCACCTACTTTCAACTATAAATACCCTAAGTCTTTCACATGAAAACACAAGTTTTTCTGACACACACACACATCCTTGAATACTCTCAATTCTGCATTCTCATTCTCTTGCTTCTGCTCTATTGATGTTCTCTGCTCTTGCTTATATTAGCCGGCTGAAAGCCAAGGCCAATATTGTGTTACTACTTTGTCTTTGCATCCTGCTCTTGCTCTTTTACTAGTATGTTCTAGGTAATCTTCAAGCCTCCGACCAATGTGTTTACTTTTGCTTCAGTTCATTATTTTTCTGATTTTCTTCTATTTATGCTTCTCCTGCTCAATGTGTAATTGATGCTTTGCTTTAGTACTTCACCATGTCATTTGATTTACATGCTAAGTTTGTAATATGACTTTGTCTATCCCTAACTTTACTTGCTATGCCTGTGTCCTATTGTTAGCATGCCTAAACTTTACTACTTTCCAGTTCCCCTGAATCCCCTGATTCTGTGCAGTCATGTTCATTAAACCTTTGTATCTCCTTTAGCATTGTGTGATCTATCTGTTCCCCTTTCCCCATGATCCTTGTATGCAATTTTATACTGTTGAACTATTTCCTCTGTTGTTCTTTTTTTTAAACAAATCCCTTGTTTTTGAAAACTCCTTTTAAAATACTTCTTCCTGCACTTCACACTACTCTTAGAGAATAGGTTATGCCCCCTTCGTGGGAGCATTGCTTTGAGTACCCGTGAGTACTCACTGAACTTTGACACACAAGGCTGGTATTCCACACTGCACCTGTCCTGCATTCTTATAAATTTCTAGGTGCTGGTATTGGCCAGGGACCCAATGGGGCCCTAGGGAACTTTGCCGCACCTAGACCATGGCAAAGGTTGTGAACTCGAAGGGGTTGAGGTTGGAAGATTGGGCCTGATTGAAGGCTCCCTATAGTATAACTTCTTATTTTGTTCTTTATTTACTGTAATTCAGATACTATTGGCCGGTAATAATTTATAAACAAATGATTAGGGGTGAATAGTGAATATGGGGAGGGTTATGTATGCTTAGTAAAAATAATGGGTAGAAAACATGCTTATAGGATTTTATTTACTTATCTGTGCAATAGATAACCTGTATAGGTCATGCATCTCATTCATTAGAGATCCTGCTTTAGGTTCTTTACTTTCAGCCTGTCATTATGCTCATCTTGTAACCATGATTAGTTAATAAACAAGCAAATAATTTTAATAAGCAAGTAAACTATCATTACTGCATTGGCATGTTAGAAACCATGTTTTAGGTACTCCTATGTGCATTAGATATCCTGCCCTTAGGACTTCTCACTCGTTCGAATTGCAGTAGTTAATTCATATTAGTCTAATAACTTTGCTAAAATATGGCTAAGAGGTTTGAAATATTTTTTGCAAATGCCTTATCACGCGTACCTTCGTAAATCAGAATCAACATATGCATGTCCATTCTTTAAAATAATCAGACAATGTATAACGACGTCTACGCAAACTTTAGGCCCGATAATGAGTGATTAATTGTATTTTTATTAGCTTAAGACCAACCAAATTGTTTAATTTCAACTCTGTCGTTCCCATTTTTTTTGTTTTGATTCTCTGAAGTTCAATTTGCTTTTTCTATTTTTCTTAAAAAACTCTGCTTCATCTGAAACGCTTTTAAAATGGTGCACCTATTTACTCTTACTAAGTTTCTGATTTTCATCACTAGGTTCCCAACCTCTACCCAGAATTGTGCTATTTTACTTGTCCTGCACCTCATCAAATTACTGTTACTGCTTTATTTTTGAAAAAAAACATGTCTTAACTGCTGTAAAAGTTCCTACCTTTGAGACCTTAATTGTGTTTGAGTCATGCTATTTATGTGTTTTGTTTGAGGAGGTATACGTGAGCCTTTATATGTTTACATGCTTCCCCCAACGTGCAGTAGTTTTTGTATGTCGCCCTAGATTTTTATCCTTTGAAACCAATTAGCCTAATATCTCACCCTTTAGGACTAGTAGTCTTAAGTGCTTCCGGGACTGATAGGATGGGGCGGGTAATAGCATGCAATAAGTAAAATGAGACCATTCCGCGTTTAATATCTCAACGGGGTAGGAAAGGGTAGATATGGATATGATGACCACGCGATAACACCACGTGTATAAACGGTTACCGGGTGTTATGTGGTGTGATCCATATTATATATAAACCTAGGACCCATTCCCTTAATTGTCCATTTTATTTTCAGAATTTCAACTCCTTTTTTTTCTTTTTTCGCAAATTTCAGCTTTTTTAAACTGCTTTTAACTTGCAATGAATATGTGGCGATTTCCTCTTTTTGCTTGTTTATTTAGAATTTTTTTTAAAACTGCTTCTTCTATTAAATTTTAGCTCTTTAACTTGGCTAATCTCTAGCAACCATTATGTGAAAACCCTCTTTGTATTTATAATTCTTGTTTGCCTACTTGTTGTTTGCATTTAAAGTCACAATATAATATGGCCGGAACCACACTAGTGGATCTTGAGGGGTGGCTAACACCTTCCCCTAGAGATAATTTCTATCCCTTACCCGAACTTTGGTTTTCCAACTCAAAAACCCTTAGTGTCCTAATGCACTTAATCATTAGGTGGCGACTCTTCAATTCCAAAAAAAAAAAAGCCCCAAAAGGGAATAGAGTTGTCCTCCCAAATGTCGTAAACCTGATTTTGCAAGAAGAAGGGGGCGTCGACAAATTCCACCAGGAAAGAGGACACAAAACTGAAGATTGCATAGGTATGCGAGAAGAAGTGGTAAGAATGTTAAATCAGGGACACCTGAAAGAACTGTTGGGCGATCGAGGAAGGGCCAATTTCGCTCGTGGACGTGATCAATCCCAGGGACCTCCAAAACCATCGTCACCAACTCGTACCATACAAATGATTATTGGCGGTGGTGACGACACAATAATCAACCATGTGAAATTCACCACCAAGCATAAACTCAAACGGACGGTTGCCCATGAACAGTACGACGACCTTGAAGACAATATCATCTTTGATAAGTCGGATACCGACGGTTTGGCTTTCCCTTACTATGATGCCTTGGTTATAACTTTAGGCATTGCGGATACTGATGTAAGAATAATAATGGTGGATGATGAAAGCAGCGCATGTATTGTTCACCCACGAATTCTCATGCAGATGAGGCTCGAGGATAAAATAATACCACGTTGCATAATACTAACGAGTTTCAATAATGCAATAGAGAAAACCTCTAGGGAAATAGTGCTGCCCGTCCTGGCAGGAGGAATCACCTTGGAAATGACATTCCACATCATGAACCAAGAAATTGCCTACAACGCCATCATAGGACGACTATGGATACATGTCATGCACGCCGTCCCGTCGAGCTTCTATCAAGTAATCAAATTTCCCATCCCATAGGGGATATTCAGCATCTGAGGTGAGCCACGCACCGCCCAAGAATGTTATCGGATAGCCCAGGACAGCACACATACCAAGCAGCTAAAAAGAGCAAGTGTGGCGGCATAACAATCAGCCATGTCAAGAACTAAACCCGACGCACAAGTAGAAACCATCAAAGACCCGGATGTCGTAGAAGCTTGCAAAGCAACTGTAGAAGATCTTGATCCCGTTCAACTGGACCATACTGATAGCACGAGAAAAGACTATGTCGGGCACAACCTCTTAGAACCAGGTAAATATCGTGAGTTCTTAAATAACAATGCCAATTTGTTTGCCTTTTCCACTCAGATATGCCAGGAATCCCAAGGGATATCGCCACACACGCTGAACGTCAAACCTCTTTACCCTCCGGTAAGGCAAATGAGGAGAAAGTTCAATGTTGTCATCAATGAGGCGGTTAGCGAAGAAGTTGATAAATTACTCGCCAACGGTTCCATCAGGGAATCGAAAAACCCCCAGTGGGTCACCAATGGGGTCATGGTAAAAAATAACGGGAAATAGCGGATGTGCGTTGACTTCACTGACCTAAACAAAGTATGCCCGAAAGATTCCTTCCCACTACCACACATCGATCAACTCATCGACCTAATAGCATGACACGAATTACTGAGCTTTTTGGATGCCTACTCCGGTTACAACCAAGTCCTAATGGCCGAAGAATATCAAGAAAATACCACTTTCATCACTCACCAAGGAACGTACTTCTACAAAGTAATGCCGCTCAGACTCAAGAATGCAGGAGCGACATATCAAAGGTTAGTCACCAAGATGTTCAAAGAGCAACTCGGTAAGACCATAGAGGTTTAGATCGATGATATTCTAGTAAAATCGACAAATAAAGAGGATCACATTGGCTATCTGAGGGAGGCCTTCCAGATATTGAGGCAATACGTGATGAAGCTGAATCCCGAAAAAATGCACCTTCGGTGTAACTTCAAGAAAGTTCCTTGGTTTCGTAGTATCAAAAAGGGGTATCGAGGTCAACCCGGACCAGATCAGAGCCATCGAAGGAATACAGAGGTACAGACCAGCAAAAAGCAGGTGCAGAAATTGACATGGTGAATAGTCGCCCTATTGAGGTTCATCTCACGATCGTCGGATAGATGCCACAAATTCTTTAATGTGCTAAAGAAAGACCACGGACTGCAATGGAATGCAAAATGCGGCGACGCCCTGAGAAAACTAAAAATGTATCTATCTTCGCCACCCCTACTCGTCAAGATAGATCCAGGTGAATGTCTACTTATGTATCTAGCGGTCTCTGAAGTCGCCGTAAGCACCGTCTTGGTCCGCGAAAATGAAGGTACGCAATCTCTGATTTACTATATCAGCAAAACCTTATTCGATGTCGAAACGAAGTACCCTCACCTTGAAAAACTAGCTTTGGCATTAGTCGTAGCTTCACGAAATCTTAGACCATATTTTCAATGTCACCCCATAAAAGTGGTTACAACCTTCCCCCTATGGGGTATCCTACACAAACCCAAATTATCGGGTAGGTTGGCCAAATAGGCCATAGAACTATAAGAGCATGACATAACATACCAACCATAAACTACCATTAAGTCGTAGGTGCTCACCGATTTTGTCGCTGATTTTAGCGCAAAAATATTACCGAAAGTAGAGCAGGAAGCGCTCCGTGCTTCCACGCATACCAACCTCTGGGTCCTCTATACTGACGGTGCTTCTAATGCCTTAGGATCAGGACTTGGATTCGTCCTCGAAGTTCCTTCGAGCGAAATAATTCGCCAGTCCATACGATGCCCTGAGATGACTAACAATAAGGTCGAGTATGAAGTTGTGATCGCATGATTGAAATTAGCCCTCAAATACGGCGCCCGATGACTCATCCTCCATTGCGACTCTCAACTCGTGGTAAACCAAGTCACCGGGACTTTCCAAATCAAAGAATAGAGACTAAAAAGTACCAGTCAGAAATTTACAAACTGCTACCAGTATTCGATGGATGTCGTCTCGACCAAATACCCAGGGCACTGAATATCGAACGGATGGCCTCGCTAAGTTAACTGCAGCCACAAAAAATATCAACAAGGAAAACGTGGTCACCCTTCTCCACTCCGCAATAGATCACGTAGAGGTACATTTTTTAAGCCTAACTTGGGACTGGTGCAAGCGTCTGGTAATATATTTGCAGGACGGAACGCTCCCGCAAGATAAGAAAGAAGCCAAAAAGCTTTGGATACAGGCATCCAGATACATCCTTGTAAACATCGATCTCTATAAAAGAGCGTTCGGCGGCCCCCTGGCCAAGTGCCTTGGGCCAAACCAAACAAGGCGAGTACTGGAAGAAGTGCATGAAGGGCACTGCGGTTCCCATACTGGAAATCGTGCCCTCGTCTGCTGCCTCATCCGTCTAACCCACCATGAAAAAAGAAGTCGCGAACTACGTTAGGAAATGTAAACAATGTCAGAAGTACTCCCCTATAATACATCAAGCAGGGGAAATCCTTCATTCCGTCACTTTACCATGGCCATTCATAAAGTGTGGGATGGATATAGTCGGACCCCTCTTAGCCAGACATGGTAAAGTTCGTTTCCTTTTAGTTTTAACTAACTATTTTTCTAAATAGGTGGAAGCAAGTGCATACACACAGATACGCGAGCAAGAGTTCATCATTTTCATATGGAAAAACATAATATGCCATTTCGGTATCCCCAAAGAAATCATATGCGACAATGGACCTCAGTTTGTCAGAAAGAAAACGACCTAGTTTCTCGAGAAATGGCACATCAAACGAATACTCTCCACACCATATCATCCCGCCGGTAATGGTCAAGCCAGATCCTCTAATAAAGTAATATTGAATATATTGAAAACAAAAGCTTGAGGACGCCAATGGTTATGGCCTGAACTACTACCGGAAGTATTGTGGGCATACTGCACCACACTAAAAACTAGTACGGGTGAGATGCCATATTCACAAGTCTACGGGACTGATGTAGTTATACCTATCGAGGTTGGAGAGCCTAGTTTGAGATACTCCAGTGAGAGAGGACCAAGCAACAACGAAAGCAGGCTACAAGATCTAGATGAAGTCCAAGAACGGAGAGACATGGCCCACATAAGAATGGTAGCCCAGAAAAAACAAGTGGAAAGGTACTACAATAAGAAGGCCAAAGTGTGACCATTCAAAGTCGGAGATTACGTCCTCAAGGCTAAAACACAAGAAGCGAAAGACCCTAATGAGGGAAAACTGGGACGGACCATACAAAATCACAGCCGCAGAAAACAAAGGAGCATTCCAGTTGGAAACAATGGAGGGAAAACTACACCAAAACAACTAGAATGTCGCCCATCTTAAATACTTCCACTTCTGAAAGAAGACGCCACCTAAGTCGTACTCTTTTTCCCTCATCCAAGTTTTGTCCCAATCGGGTTTTCCTGGTGAGGTTTTTAATGTGGAGGAAAGGGAAACTCCTCGAGGTTCGGAGTATTGTTCATTACCCCGCCCGTCAATATGATCTCCGACGTGAAGTAATGAAGAGACTGGATATAGATAGTCAAATCTCCATTGTATGTACAAAGTCGACATGTGATTCTTACAAGAAGATAATCAAATCTCCATTGTATGTACAAAGTCGACATGTGGTTTTTACAAGAATATAATCGAATCTCCATTACATGAATAAAGTCGACATGTGTTTTCATGCGGGAACACAATCAAACCTACAATGAAAAATGGCTTGAGCCATCGATAAAACATGAGTTTGACCTTATTCGAACTACGACAGGATACTACTTCGACGATTGTTTGAAGCAACATCCCAATGGCTAAGGCCATCGACAAAACATGAGTTCGGCCTCGTTCGAACTACGACGGGATACTACTTCGACGATAGTTCGAAGCAAAATTTTAATGGTTAAGGCCATCGACAAAATTTGAGTTTAACTATGACGAGATACTACTTCGATGACAGTTCGAAACAACATCCCAATGGCCAAGGCCATCGACAAAATATGAGTTCGACCTTGTTCGAATTGCAATGGGATACTACTTCGACGACAGTTCGAAGCAACATCCCAATGGCCAAGGCTAGCGATAAAATATGAGTTCGACCTTGTTCGAATTACAATGAGATACTACTTCGACGACAGTTCAAAGCAACATCCCAATGGCCAAGTCCATCTACAAAATATGAGTTCGACCTTGTTCAAATTACGATGGGATATTACTTCGACGACAGTTAGAAGCAACATCCCAATGGCCGAGGCCACTGACAAAATATGAGTTCGACCTCATTCGAATTACGATGGGATACTACTTCGACGATATTTCAAAGCAACATCCCAATGGTCAAGGCCATAAAAAAGGGGGGGGGGAATCAACCATGCCCAAAAGTTAAGTTGACTCAACAGCTTGACAAGTACCCCGGATACCATAGAAATTAAAAAGAGTACCAACCCATCGGAAAAATAAAGTATACATTGTACAAAATATTATTTACATTGATACTTACAAAACAGGCTCAAGCATGCCCCCTCCACAGAAGCCCCAAAGCAAAAGAAAAACACAAGAAAAAGAAAAATACAAGCAAAAGGCTACACATCATCCCCGACAAGGTAAGCATCTTTATACCAAGAGTCCAAAGGAAAAAGGTTCACCTCATCTGAGTTGATATCATCTTCATCATGAGTATAAGGGTCATACCCGCATGCTTCACGAGTGGAACGAGTTTCGTTGTGCACGGTTTGAAGCTCCACCTCGGTTGCCCTTCCCTCGATGTGGAAAGCCTTGTACACATCAAGCCAGGACTCAACAAGAACCCACAACTCATATAAGCGACAAGGCACGATCGGATCGGCTGAAGTATGGGACGTAAAAGGTTGAGAATGTCGAGTTGCATCACCCACTCTCAGCGAGGCCACTTGCCCATTCAATATAGATAGCTCTGCCTCCAACTCTTTAATGCGCCCTTCAAGCCCTGCAACCTTAAGATAAGAGGCTTCCCTCTCTCCAGTCATTTTCGACCTATAAATATGGAGGGCATCCTCCGAAGACACCATTTTAGAAATAGATATCGCCAACTTATCAGCACCAACATCCAGCTCGCCTTTAAGCCCCTCAATCTCCACCGCCTTAGCACTCAATTCAGCGGTTAAATCGGTCACTCTTGCTTGTAAATCGACATTCTCAGCCAAAACCCACTGCTCAACTCAAGCTCATCCTCCTTCGCCTTAAAGGAGGCCTCAAGCTCACTACTACGGGCGACAGCCCTCATGAGCTCCTTATCCTGCTCCTTCAGCTCTTCAACCTTGCGCTCCAGTTAGTCCTCCCTCTGTTTGATCCCTTCGCAAAACAACTGAAACTCCGGGTCCTGAGTATAAATATCGGCCATCGCGCGATGCTTATCACAATACTATTGATACTTGGATGACATCTTCTCATATACAACCCTCCTCCTCCTCCTCCTCCTCTCCCGACGCTCACGCTCGGTCTCTATGATGAGGGTCTAGCATGAAAAAAAGTGGTTAAAAAGAAAATACAGGTTGACAATCGTTGTACAAGCCCAACAACGAAAGGAAAAATAGAGGAACTTACCTAAAAAGCCATACCTGCGACATTCTGAGAAAACTCCACATCACGCATTGCCCTAAGCACCTCATTTTTAGGGGAAACACATAGAGGAGGCAAAATGGAGGCCACTTGCTCACAGTTAGACAATAAGTTATAGTCCCCTAGGATGACTATATGGCGATCAGTCCCCTCCGCTTTGACCTCCATGTGAGTATGGTGACCTACAAACTCGTTGACATCCTCTGGGTCGATATCTGAACCTAAGTCATCGCCCTCGACATGACAGCCTCTAACATTGGATGATGTGCTGCCCTCGACAAAGCGTACAGAGCCGACTCTTAGGTAAACCCTCTCTGCTTGAGGAGATCTCCCCGACAATATGGCATCGGCCATGAATGTGGGCATATGTGCCGTCAACGATGCCTTACTTCTATCAGCGTCGATAGGCACACCCTTCCTAAGCTCTATCCACCTTTTTTCTCGATAACAGCTGATCCCCATTGGAGGATTCTTCCAAAGGGTGAGGGGCCGGCATTGAAGAAGCCTCCTCCTTCATGACCACAACTCGAGAAGGGCCTTCTAATTGAACATGTCGAGGATGACCTTCTCGAACAGATTCACTCAAAATAAATTGCATGGCCGCGGTGGAAATGTCCTGTCAAAATGCGAGAACTAGCGCCCTCTGCCTAGAAGCTCCTCAAACTGCCATCGTGAAGAAGTCGAATTAATGGATGATGATATATAACCAACGAAGTGGTAAAGGGAAAAGCACTCACCGGTTGGAACTTTAGGGCCATAACGCTTTACAAAGGAAGGCCAATCTAATGTTCCACTGCATGGGGTAGCAGACAAGTTACCTAATCCCTTATGCCCGCAATAGGGCGAGGCGGACATCCCATAGCTGCAAGCAAGAACTAAACCAACTTTATAATGTATACAAATGAAGGAAGAAAAAAAGAGTGGCGACACTTACGAGTTTCATTCCATCGCTCCGGGAATCCGGTGGAGTTAGAAATGATATGTTCGGTTTTGACAAAGAAGTACTTGTGCCAAAACTTGCGACTTGCTCGATCGTCTGTCCGACCACCAACCCTTTCATTCCATGGTGCCTCAAATGCACCATGGTACCTCTGTGGAAGCTAGGTGAGAACAGGTGCAAAAGGTGGTGGATAGAAATATTACACTCCGCCAACTCTCTATCCTTGGTCAACAATAAAATCACCTTAAGAGTATATGGCAAAAGCTGCGTTGGGAAAATATGGTAGAACCTACAGAATTCTTCCACTAAGGTGAAGAGAGGAAAAGTGTATCCAATCGCGAAATGGTACTCGTAGAAGGCGCAGTACCCAGGCATGTTGACATCTACAAAGTTTCCCCATCAGAATCATGTCAACGTGAGCGGAAATAATGTATTTTATATGAAGAACGTCAAGGTGAGCCTGCTCCGTCTCAGAAAGTACGAGGGAAAAAGTGGGAGGGGAATCTTTGAGGAAGTCACTTCGATACATAGGGCGTCTCGGTAATAACTCTTCCACCGTAGGGAGACTATCCCTCCTCTACCATTGTATCTTCACCGCCTGAAGGGAGCGTTGTGGATAATGGCGTAGCCTCAATGACCCCTTCACGAGAATGATATGACCTTGGCATGACTTCATTCAAAGAGGTATCAATGCAAAAATAAGAAAGAGGAATAAACTGCGAATAAAGAACGAGAGAAGAAGAAGAAGAAGAAATGTGTTCGAGCAAACACAGAGGAATAAAGGGTGGTTATCAAGAGTGAAATGGACAAGAACTTTCAAAAAAACAAACCCTCCACCTATTTATAGGGTTGGTGGTGCTAGATTTAAAGCGGAAGGTCACAGAGTAACGCTGGAATCAAGCATCAAGCCATCAACTCCTGCCCCGAAAACATGCGCAATGATGATGCACGTGAAGATGACATCATCTCTCGGTAAAATATATTACCCTGTGTCTTACCAAGTACGCTGATCATTTCCCATTGGATATGTCGTAAAGCTTCGAGGGGTCAAATTTCTCCATAGGAACGCATGAGATTCGCTCATCGAGGATGCACATAGTTTCAACCCCGACAAGCAGAGGGACTAACTGTATGGGTCCAAATTTGACCAATGATGACCAATGACGAGCACGGCGAATGACGGGTTCTCCTTGATTCGATATTCTGTGGGAGACGATCTTAAGGCAGACAAAAGACTATACGACCTTTGTAATAGTGTAGGCCCATTAGGGGACATTAGGAATATTCCTTCAAATATTCCTTGTAATTTGTCTTTTACTACTTAGAAAGGTTTCACTCCTTGTATATACATGGGGGATAACCTTGTAAAAGAGGATCCTAATTTGGGTTGTAATATTTCTTACGAACGAAAATATTCCGAAGGAGGTTATTTTGTCGAATTAAATCAAGAATGAAGTCTTTACCTTATCTATCTTTCCTTCTAGAGATTATAATACTTAGCTAAGATTTACCCCTTCATCTTTGATTGATTTGTTCAAAAGGGTTTCAATAACTTTTGAGTCAAACAGTTATAATAAATAATTCTAATGTGACCCCAATGAATACTACGATCTACCACTAACGTGCTAGGATAAATGGAACTAAATAACCAAGGTTGGTGATTGGGCCTTACTTGGATCATGACTTCAATGTCTTGAGGGTATATATATATATATACCTGTGCAGCCACAATACTATCCTGCCAAAGTATAACTAGACCTCCTGACCTACCTTGAGCATGTACTTCAATCATGTCAGCGAAATTGAAGTCATCTCTTAGGGAAGCATGACTTTTCATCCTAATTTCTAGGAGAGCGACCATGTAGGGATTGTAAGTATTAATAAAATCCTTAAAGTTACGCCTGAAATTACCATTATTGGCCCCCCTAACGTTCTAGGTGACAAAGCTTATGGATCTACTCATTATTTGGGAGTTTGATAGGAGGGGTGAGTTGTTCTGAGTCAGCAGTGGAGAGAATTGACTGCCTCTCGGAGATGGACTCAACAATACTTCATGTTTTTCTATCACAGTGTTGAGTGGAGGACGAAATGTGGAGGGAGCATTTGTAGAGTGCTATTGGGCAGCACTGAATGTATTTCTTGTCCTCCAGCTCTGGGAACAGCATTAGGGCTGATCCTCGCAAGCTTGATATTTGTGTGAATACGGTTCTAAGGTTCTCTATTTTTCCTTGTTCTTGTGGAGGAGCAGGTGGTAGCTGATCCATCTACATGGGCATCGGATATGCCCAAGGAATTTGAGTTTGCTAAGGCTGCCATGGAAAAAACAAGGGGTTTATGTTGAATTTCTTCTAAGAAGTGAAAAAGAGTAGTTCGTAGACTTGAATCATATTTAGGAGAGGGTTGAAGTGTTGTGGGAACGTCCATTGGGCATGCATAGTGTGAAAGCGAGCTGGGGCTACTGTCGGGGCTAGTGGGTCTAGAACATTGACCATCTACATGTGATTTATGTAGTTGTCCATTGCTAATCTCATTCCCTCGATTACCAGTTGATCCAGGAAGTTTTGGTTTTGACAATAATTATTATCCCCTGTCCATTGATGGTCAGGTTGAAGAACACTGCTTGTCCTTGTAGGCCATGCTCGATCCACGATAAAGGTGGTTGAGAGATGGGGATTTCTTGGGTTACAAATAGTGGGATGTTGGGTAAGAATAGTGAGGGAGGTGGTGGTGGAAACATAGGAGGGGTTGGTGGTGGGTTGTCCATTAGGAGATTTGGAGTTAGTTTGTGAGTTGGGAGGACTAGATGAGATGATATCCTGTTTAGGGGAATTAATAACCCTGGCATTGTGAGATGAGAGAGGGGATTGAGAAATAGGGAATGATTGAAGATCGTAGGAGTTAGATTTAGTTTGCAAAGGGGGATATATTGTGCGTGCGAGTAGAGTTAACATCTTGAGTGTCCATATGCGTGTCTACTTGTCCAATAGGATTGGCCAAGTATTGAGTGCATGCATTGGGCAAGGAGGGTGTGTTGTCAGTAGTATTAGAGGGGGAGAGTATCATTATGTTTAAGTGTATTGGTGGAAAGGAGTAAGTCTTAGCCACGCTTATGCCACGTGGCGTGCCAGTGTGAATTGGCTCATTTGGAATTAACAAAGGTAGGGGACCAACAGTTGGGGTTCCCTGTGAATGCTCAGAAAATTCTTCCTCAATGGGAAGGTTCGAAAATTTATTGTAAGTTTGGATTTTAAAGGGTTGGAGACGTATTGCATGAATATCCGTATTATTTTAGGAATCAACATTAATGGTAAGATTCTGAGAAGAATTAATTGCCTTAGGTTTAAAATTTAACTTTTGATAATTAATAAACTTACTTGAAACTGCCTCGTAAATCAAGATATTAATACCTTCATCAGTAGATATGGCAGGTTGATCCTTATTCATTCCTTGTTCCTGGTAGTGCCTACACGAAGGGGCCTTCTTTTTCTTTGGGAAGGACGTTAGCCATTCCTCTGTAGGGTCCCTGCTAGTTTGATTTGTGGATGTAGAGGATGAGTCCTCTGTGTGATCAGTTTGGTTTTGCTTATCCTCCTCTAATAGAATTGAGAATTGTTGTTGGGTGTGACCAATTTTTCCGCAGCTCTTACACATAAGGTAATCACTTTCGTAGACTATAGACTGCTTGTGGGAACCAATATAAATATGGAATTTAACAAGGTGATCTAGTGGGACTTCAACACAGAGCCTTGCATATCTTCCTCTTAAAGTAGCACTAGTGCAAGCGTCGATCTTTAGGAGTCTTCCAATCAAATTGCCAATGTTTTTTAGAATCATACTGTCGTAGAACTCTGTTGGTAATTCTGGTAATCTTAGTCAGACGGCAGTTAGAGTTTGCTTGGCATGGCTAGCAACAAAGTTTGGTTCCCATTTTTATACTATTAAGAAGTAACTGTTGATGAACCAGGCCCCTATTGCAGTATCTTGATCATGTTTTCTTCCTTTGCAAATTTGACAATAAAGTAGTTTGAGCCAAGGTCAATCAGAGGGAATTGTTTTGTAGGTTTCCATATGTAACGACCCGACCGGTCGTTTTGAGAAATTAAGGTCCGTTCAGTGGCATAAGGTCAGGAACAGCTTCGGGATAAGAGTATCGACTTGCGTGCATGGTGGAATTCGGTTTTCGGATGGTTTAGAGTCAAATTTAGAGGAGAAACCTTGTTTTGGAAGTTAGAACGGTGAAAAGTTGACCGGAATTGGACTTTTGTATAAACGACCCCAGAATGGGTCGTGGATGATCTGAACAGCTTCGTATGGTGATTTTGGACTTAGGCGCGCGTCCGGATTCAGATTTGGAGGTCCGTAGAGTAAATTGAGGCCTTTCGGCAAAAGTTGAAGTTAGAAAATGAAGAAGTTTGACCCACAGTTGACTTTTGGGATATCGGGGTCGGAATGCAATTCTGAGAGTTGGAACAGCTCCGTTATGTCATTTTGGACTTGTCTGCAAAATTTGGCGTCATTCCGAGTTGAATTGATAGGTTTCGGCATGGGTTTCGATATTCGAAGATTTAGAAGTTCATAAACATGATTTTTGGTTTGATTCGTCGTTTCGATGTTGTGTTATATGATTTGTAATTTCGAGCGAGTCTGTGTTAGGTTATATGACTTGTGTGTGTGATTAGACGGGGTCCCGGGGACCTGGGATGTGTTTCGGATGCCCAACGGGCAAGTTTTTAGAGTTGGAAGAAACTTGGCAGCAACTCTTCTGATATTTTTCGCTTCTGTGGTTTAAGGACCACAGAAGCGTCCTGGCTCACCGCAGAAGCGATTTGGGCATATTCTTCATAGACCGCAGAAGCGGTCTAGTTTCCGCAAAGGCGGAACCGCAGAGGCGGTTCTTGTGACCGCAGAAGCGGAACTTGTGATTTAAGTGAGGAGTCGCAGAAGCGGTCCATTGTCCGCAGAAGCGGAAAGCACTGTTTTGAAAAGGTGAATCCGAGGGTTTATTTCAAAAGTTAGAGAAATCAAAAATTAGCTCGGGAGAAGGCGATTTTGGGTGGATTTTGAAGAGGAGATCACTTGGTAATGTTTCCTTAACCTCATTTAGTTGTTTTCTATCAATATCTAGTTAAATCCACCATTAGAACTCGAATTCAAGATCAAAATTGTTGAAAATTGGATGAAACTTCTTAGACTTAATTATTGCATTTTGGGTGGGCATTTGACCTCCGATTTGGGAGATTCTTATATGGTTAGACTCGTGAGAGTACGAGAATTCTGAAAACAAGAAAATTATTCGATTCCGAGACATTGGCTGGAGGGGCATTTTGGTCATTTTACCTAATTTCACGCTTTAGCTTTGAATTAAATAATAGAATCAGTTGCTTGAGATGTTAATTACAATGTGTGATTTAATTGAATAGATTTGGGCCATTTGGAGTCGAGAACTCGTTGCAAGAACGTGGTTGCTAGTTGATTTTAGCCGGTTTGAGGTAAGTATCTTGCCTAACCTTGTGTGGGGGACTTCCCCTTAGGATTTGAGTCTTCTCTGTTGATTGTATTCCGTGCACGCAAGGTGACGAGTGTGTGCTCGGATTTATTTGTGGTAAATTGTCCCTTTTAGGCTCTTAGACCCTCGTAATCACCGAGTCTGAAGATGTTATTGATACGATTGAGTTCCCTGTTATTAGTTTCACCTCTACATGTCTTACTTGGAATTTATTTGCTCTTATTGAATTATTCTTGTTGCCTAATTGACGTGTTTAACTGAAGACAATTACCCTTCTATTGTCATATTATCCATCCTAACTACTTGCCTTTATTTGGAAATCATAAACGTTATATCTCATGTAATTAATTGGTCTTAATTGGAAAGAAGTTAGATAACTTATGATTAGTTGACATTTCCTTAATTGAAATTATTTGATTCATGTTAACTTCCTTATTGTTTGGATACTCCTTAATTGTAAGTTCATCTGTGACTTCGTACAAATATATTACTTGTCCAATTGTTGTGGTTACCGGTGTAGCTATTACGCACTTATTATGTCTTGTTAATTGTAGAGGTTATCGTGTTTCTTGGTTTTCCGTGACCCTTCTTACACATTGTTGGTTCCTTTGCCGGGACGTTATTGCTTTTATTGTTGGTTCCCTTGCCGGGATGTTATTGTTTCTATTGTTGGTTCCTTTGCCGGAACGTTATTATTTCTATTGTTGATTCCCTTGCCGGGACGTTATCGTTTCTATTGTGGATTCCCTTGCCGGGATGTTATTGTTTATATTGTGGATTCCCTTGCTAGGACGTTATTGTCTTCTATTGTTAACTCCCTTGCCGGGATATTGTTGTTCTATTATTTGGGTGCGGAAGAGTGATAAGGTACGAAGGGTGATGCCGTGCACATGTACATTTATGTTGATTGGGCTGTAATACGGGATACCAAGAGATCCCTAGTACATATATTGAGGATACCAAGAGATCCTTGGGATACCAAGAGATCCCCAGCACATATATTGAGGATACCAAGAGATCCCCGGGATACCAAGAGATTCCTAGTACATATATTGAGGATACCAAGAGATCCCCAGCACATATATTGAGGATACCAAGAGCTCCTCGGAATACCAAGAGATCCCTAGTACATATATTGAGGATACCAAGAAATCCTCGGGATACCAAGATATCCCTAGCACACATATTTATGTTTGGGACTACAGGACGATATCCTGGGAGATCCCCTGTTAAACTCATTTTGTTTTGAGCTGATGTTTTTGTTGATTCTATCCGTGTGCAAACATTTTGGGTGCTTGCCGTTCCATCTCTTATACTTACTAGCTGGTGGAGTTCTTGTTAAACACACTTGCACAAGCATATGCGTAGTTGGACTATCTCTATTAGAGGTGAATACCTTCCAATTTTTCTAAGGGTGGAGATACGCCCTCGTTATCCATTATATATGTGAGAGTGGCCCTAGTTATCCAGTTAGTTGACAACATGATCGTGAGATTGATGGGGCACAGGATGCCAGGTGTTAGATTTCAGATGCTGGGCTTTCGTGAGTTATGATTCGTCCGAGACTTGGTGAAATTGTAGCAAGAGTTGAATAAGACCTTATGTGAACATCATTGGAGGATATGAGTTGTTGACTAGCGGCCCTTGCTGTGTCTTGATCTTAGGATTTGGATTGTGATTCTGCCGTCATTTTGTATCGTCATTTATTACGTTCTCGTTGTTATTGTTGCCTTTCCCTTTATTATTATCTGTAGCATTTTTGACTATTCATGCAGACTTTACATATTTATATATTGTTTTGTTATCTACCATTATTATACTGTTTATTTCACCGGTAGGTGTCTTGACTGTTCCTCGTCACTACCCCACCGAGGTTAGTCTTGGTACTTACTGGGCACCGCTGTGGTGTGCTCATGCTACTCTTCTGCACACTTTTGTTGTGCAGGAACAGGTACTCCCATTTAGTTCTGTCAGACTTGGGAGGAGGCTTATCGGTAGTGACTTCGAGGTATATCTGCTACGTCCGCAAACCGATGAATCCCTTTCCAGCTTTCTGTAATAAGTGTAGTTCTTTCAGTATTTCCCCTTTGTATAGACATTCTTGAGTCAGAACCTTTTATGTATCCCTTAGCTTGTGATTTGTGAGATTTTGGGTTTCGGGAATATTTGTTAGCTTCGAGACTCGTTGTTGTATGTTCCAGGCGGCACCTTAAATACTGATTTATTTCACTAGTTCAGTTTAATTACTTTCTTCCGCAAATTGGCGTATCTTCCGCATTGATATGCTTACCTAGTCATAGTGACTAGGTGCCATCACGACATGTTCATGGAGGGTGAATTGGGGTCGTGACAAGTTGGTATCAGAGCTCTAGGTTCATAGGAGTCACAGATCACAAGCCGGTTTATTAGAGTCTCGTGGATCGGTACGGAGACGTCTGTACTTATCTGCGAGAGGCTATGTAACCGTTAGGAAAATTTCCACTTCATTTGATTTCCCTATCTTGCGAGATTTTGTCATTTACAATCCTAAACCTCTGCCTTCCACTCTCTCACCGATGGTGAGGACACGTACTGCCCGAGGTGATCAGACACTCGCGCCCCTTGCTGCAGCTGTCGGAGGTCTGGGCCGGGCTAGAGTTCGAGGACGCACGCGTGGTGCAGCGAGACCACCTGCGCAAACGGCCACTGAGATACCACCAGCAGATCCAGCCAGAGTTCGAGCATCTGACACGCCTACATCGACTACTACTCCAGCTCTTCAGGAAACTTTGGCACAGTTCATGAGTATGTACACCATTTTGGCTCAGGTAGGATTGCTTTCGCTTACTGCAGATGTCGATGCCCCTTTTTTCTAAGGCGAAATCGGGTTTACGACATTATGGACAAAACAACTCTCATTCCCTTTTGAGGAATCGGGTTATGGAATTTGAAGAGTCGCCACCTAATGATTATAGTGCATTAGGACACTTTAAAGAAGAAGAGTTTTTGAAAGAAAAACCAGAGTTCGGGTAAGGGCTTGAGATTATCTCTAAGGGAAGGTGTTAGGCGCCCCTCAAGATCCACTAGTGTGGTTCCCGGCCATGCTTAATTGTGACTTTAAGAAGAGTAGAAGTAAATAAACAATGTTTGCACATAGGGAATACAAATAAGTTGAAAGTTTTGAAAGAAAAGAGAGAAAAAAAAAGACATAAGTGGTTTTGGAAAGAAAAAGATTAATTTAAGAAAACATTAATTTTTAAGAAAACATCACATCATATAAATAAAGAAAAGGGGGCCTAGGTTTAAATATGATATGAATCACATCGGTGCAATACCCAGCAATCATTCTCACACGAGATATTAGCGCACCAGTCATCATATCCATATTCTACCCTTCCCACCCCGTTAAGGTATTAAACGCGATTAGTCTCGTTTACTTATTGCATGCTAATACCCGTCCCAACCTATCAGTCCTGGGGTTTTAGGACTTCTAATCCTAAAGGGAGGAGGGAAGGAAGTATAGGCATATATGGAGTTTCAAAAGGATAAAAGACTAAGGCGACAAACAAAACAAGTAGCAAATATTGAGGGATGGACAAATACATAATAGGCTCGCATAAACCCCATAAATCACATAGCATTTAGTTTAGTATGTCTTGCACATACTGATTTGGTCTAAAAAAAATTAAACGGCGGACAGATTAGTTTAACACATGGAGTTGGATAAAAAGGTCTGCATTAGGCAACCCGGATCCAAATGTCAGAGGTTGAGGTATTTAAAATAAGTTACTGATTAAGAATCTAATGCAGAAGAGTTTGAAACCGAAGGTTGAAAATTGCAGAAGTTCAAAGATGATTTCGAAATTAACAGAATTGTTTAACAAAAAATACATCAGAAGTATAAGCAGTGTTTTCGAAAGTGAGACGTTTTAAAGAAACAAACTGTTAAAGATTGCTTTGTAAAAGAGTTTAGGGAGTGCAGATACTTGAAAAAATAGGGTTGAAACTCTGTTTCAGAAGACAGCTTCAAAAGGGGAGGAGAAATTCAGGCAAAAGTTTAAAGACGTTACTTTAAAAAATACAAGTTTGAAAGGAATTAAAGGCGGATTTATAAGAGTTTTAAAAACGGACAGGTTTGGACGAACTGTACTGAAAATTCTGAAACCAGTTGGTAAATTATTAATTAGACTAATTAGGCGAGTTTGAATTCCTATAGGCATGATTTCTATGTCCTGATTAAAGAAACATTACTGTGATTAAACTGGTTACGAAATGA
>MU708288.1:89491-127888 GCA_026770625.1 Nicotiana glauca
TTTAGAGGCTCTAGACTCGTGACCCCAGATCTTTTGGGAGTATTTTTATCAGACTTCGTATTTCTCAGTATTATTCTTCTACAAATATTGGATTATTATTCTAAAACTATTATATTCTCCTTAAATTGTTAGTTTTGAGATTTATTATTGAATTGGGAGCGATTGTTGGTCAGGCTTGCCTAGCTTTAGGGTTGGGCGCCATCACGACCGAGTTTGGGTCGTGACACTATCTGTTATTTGTTCACACTAACTATGGATCATCAAGCGAGACATCACGTCGTCTCTAACTCTTCATTAATCTCTTAATCATGCTTCTCGATACCTAGAACCCATAGGCTAGAAGGCATGCCACTGCTATCTTTCCTGGATACTGAATCCTAATGCTTCGAGCCTTCTATCCGAAGTAAGGACTATTCACAACCTTCTGCACTTGAGTGTCTTGTATGTTGTTCACCTTTACCTTACTTGCTTTAAAATCTCGCATCACGTCTTTTATCTCTTTCATAACTTCTCTTCTACATATGTATGATTTACATCCACAACTTGAAGCTCTATTGTAGTACTTACACCTCTGGTGCAAACCCAATCCGGTGGGAGCTTCATACTAACTTCTTATGAGGCTGGTATGCTTCTAACTGGCTTTCTGGTAGAGCCGTTATAGAATCTGGTTGTTGTACTATCTCTCTTGTATCTCTGATATTAAGGGTGATTCTGCAATGTTCTCAATCATGATTTCTATAGTTTTCTGGATCAGATAATAAGACTACTGATTTACTTGGTTGATGTCACTTTAGTTTCCTTTTTCTTCTGATCACCCTTTATGTAGGCTTAAGCCATCTTCCGATCTGCAGCTTATGGCATTTATTTATTGCTTTATTCCTTCATGGACGCTATGGAATATCCATGATCCAATCTTCTAACAATTCAATCCTTTATCTATGACCTGTACTCAATTCTTTCTTTTAACTTATACCAGAGTCTTCTACGACTGTATGATTATCAACATATATTCTACATGGATAATACTACAAACTTTTAAGTACGTTCATAACGTACTAACTTTGGATCATTGTTCGAATAATTTCTTTCGTTTCTTCTCAGCTTTATTTAAACGTAGGTTATTACTTTTCCTAGTCTTTCTGCCCCCTTGTAGTGTGCATACTTAGCTTTTCTTAGTTCTCATGCACGACAAAATTTTCGTGCAACTAACATTATCTCGAATCCTACTTTCTTATAGAGAGCATACAATGTTGTAGTGAGACTGTTATTACAAGACCATTTCCTCTTTAGGTCACTATGCTTAGGTTGAAGCCTTCTTCCTTATTTTCTTAGCTAGTCTTTTATTGTAGTACTTAGGGAGGACCCTCTGATTCTTGCAAGGCTGCGAGCTTATTACATCATTTATCCGGCAGAATTTTTGATGTTCTTTATTACTTGTAATTATCCTTACTTCTTACCTTCATGCCCTTTTGCTCGTAGGTTAGCTTCTAAGATGATATTTTGATTGTCTTCCCAGTGGTACTCTCTTTTATCTTCATAACACTCATACGGTACCTTTAACTACCCCAACGCCTATCTTAATATTTATCAAGGTTACAATTTCATATCTGCGAGACTGAATTCCCCATGTTGGGCTTTACTATATTTAGATTGCACGATCTATTTTATCTATCTGTATCCTCTTGCTTAGCCATAACTAGGCTATTCCTGAATCAGTTGCTAACTACTCGTTGGTCCATTCTCATATTAATATTCTGCGTAATCTTTCTTGGGTTATTTCCTTTATCTTAACTTACCTCTTGCACTAGCCCCTTATTGATCAATAACATCCCGGGCAGGAACCCTTACTTTCTCTCTTTGACGTCGCGTTTGCATAATGTTCTGGAATTGCAGTATATCAGTGGGATTTGGATAAGTGCAATGTCATCCCTTTTCTTATTCTTTATCACATTCTTCCTTCACTATTTCAAAATTATTAAAATTACTTAATTCTGACTTAATACCATATTATTCAATATTCTCCCCTTTAGGGGAGTACTAAGATTTAGCGTTACGAGGATATACCTATAGATGTTTTACCTCTTCATCTTTAGTGTCTTCTCACATCATCGATGACCCTTCAAGACTTCCAGTTTCTATCTTTGTAGTACTCATATCTAGCTGTATTATTCTAAAGTGCACTATCTGGGTGTCTTACAAGGAGATCTATTAGCATATTTGAAATATTCTTTGGAAATGTCAACTAATGCAAACAATACATCCATCATTTTGGGTTACTCTAACCCCAGCCGGGTCTTGATATCCCGTCCTTCTCTTAAATCATATATGTTAACTCCCATAGAACATAACTAAGATCGATGTGGCCATTGTTCATACCTCTGTTACTGTTAAAGGTAACTCAAAATGCTTATATCTCTCTTCCTGAATTGTAGATAATGTTCATCTTTACTAACTAGGTACCTTGTACCCTTCTTCACCTTGCTTCTTTTACTTGTTGAAACTTGTACCGTCTGATTCTCTCGTCGCTTTTCACCATATGGGTGGATAAATATTCATGCCTTAGGTCTCCTCAACAAGAAGCTTACATGTCTTAGTACACACATGATCTGCTGAAGTCCATACATTTACTCATTATAAGCATCATGCAGAATCAAGTTCCTCTTACTCAACTCTTCCATAACTATGTGCAGTCCCTTACCAACCGTCTTTTTAAATATAGGCATTATTGTATTATGAGTAAGGTAGGGTTTAGGAAATTGAGTTCTTATAAATGAGCTCTACCACAAGATCTAGAATAAAAAGAAAGAGTGACCATCCTAAATGTCCTGTAGCCTCTTGCTTATATGTCACGACCCAAACCGTTGGGTCGCGACGGGTGCCCGAGTCCTACCTGTCAAATATCCCTAAACATGTGTCTAAGATATAAATCTGAATAACATTTGCTGAATTACAAGAATAATGTACATGAGGGAAATCTGCCCAAAAAGGCATACATACATATGCGTACAACATACGTAGGGCGAGGTGACAAGGCTGCTATAGGCAACTATACATCTCAAAACTTGAAGCCGGCAAGGCCACATACTATCCAACTAGACATACTGTCTACATACCTCTAATAGAAATATAATTGTACAAAGATGGGACTGAGCCACGACACACTCACACACACACACACACATATATATATATATAAAAATGTATCATACCAAAATCAAAAGCAGCTCTGGATCAAGTGGAGCACGCCAACTCTCGCTGATCAGGGATCCTAAGAAGGGGGATCGTTAGCTTGCCTACTTGCACCTGCGGGCATGAAACGCGGGCCCTTGTGAAATAGGACGTCAGTGCGAAAATTGTACTGAGTATGTAAGGCATGAAAATCAATACGTAAAAGACATAGATGAAATATAGAATAAAGAAACACGTCTTTAAATCTTAATAACTTTGTATATTCTGAAATATTTATAATGTCATGCACATACGTATAAATGTCGTGCCACGCATATGTATGGGTGTGCATAACACCATCAAGCCACTGAGGGCATCCCATCATATCGTCTCGGCTACTGTGGGAAAAATCATCAACATATACCAACTGATCAGGTGGGGGTACGTATATAACGTCGTAACCTTTCCTATATCCGATATACATATATTTACATATATATGCGTATATAACGTCGTCTGGTCATAGGTCAATGCACATGTATAAATGGGTGAAATGCATGAAAAATACTTAATAATCTCAATATTCCTTCCTGATATACTTTTCAACTGCGTATTATTTTTAGACCCATGAACGGAATATAATAAAAATTCTCATGGGGAATCAAGAATATAGACACTCCTAATATCTCTGCGAATAGAGTAATTTATGAAAACTGTGTATTTGCTCGTTTCTTCAGTGTATTTTGGACCATGCCAAAATAAAAAAGGGATGGCCTTAACTTACCTGGAGTAGGAAAACTCCGTATAATATTCTTGGCGAAGCTTGCACTATACTCTTCTAGAACCGCAAAATTTCACGTTGCTACTATTCCAACAAATCCTCGTTGGAAAATTGGCTTCTGTTTCTAACGTTTTTGAAGAGGATCATATATATCAAAGTGAGTATTTGGCTTCTGGTTCCTTGAAGCTTTTAGATATCAAACCATGAAATTTTTTTGAACAAAATCATTCTCTGAAATGGGTAACGTTTTGAAGACTAAGGAATGGAATATCATCATTCTTCGGAAATGGTAACGTTTTGAAGATTAAGGAATGAAATATCATCATTCTCTGAAATGGATAACATTTCTTAGAATCATACTTTGAAGACTAAGGAATGGAACAAGGTTTTTTTTATGTTTTTGGGTCTTATTTTTGTCCAAATGCATGGATAAGACTCCTTAATTGCTTAGGTTAATAAAAATGCTTAGTCACTTCTCACATTTGTGGCTTCTTGCCACGTTTTGGGTAATAATTTATAACTTTTATCCACTTGTTAGTTAACTGGGTAATGTCCTGTTACCCGATAATTAATCAATTACCAGCATAATTTAAAAATTATCTCAAATTACCTAAAAATACTACTCATTTTTAATATATATATATTATTATCACGGCCATATGGTATTTTTTATGGTACTAGTCCATCATTATCGGGTAGTATCGCTCGATCCGTACTTTATCCCAAATTGGCAATTTTCAACGAAACTCGTTTTCTTTAATTCGTGTACCCTTTATCCTTCATGACAATTATTTATCGCTTGTTATAAATAGCATAAATACGTTAATCTCAAGATAATCTCATCCCAGAGTCTATGTCAATTAACTGAAGACTAAAATTTTAACATACGAAAACACGAGATGTAACATCCTTCCCCTCTAGAAACATTCATCCTCGAATGTTCAACTCCTCGTGATCTATATAACTTTGGCGTGGTCGCCTTTGTAACAACATCACTACCAATTATCCCCGTAGAAGCTTAATAACCCAATGCCACACATGACCACAATTATGAATAACGACCATGGCCTCGCACGACCAACGACAATAACCAACAAAAAAAATTTATATGCATACCTTATGGTTATAACGTCTCAGTTGGACCCTTCTCTGGAGGAGGAAATAAGTAGGGATATCTACACAGCATGTCTTCCTTGGCCTCCCAAGTCATTTCTTCCGTTTTGTTATTCCTCTAAAGTACTTTCACGGAGGCTACCTCCTTATTCCGCAGCTTGCGAATTTGTCGGTCTAGGATGGAAACCAAAATTTCCTTGTATGACAAATCCTCTGTAATCTGTAAATCATCCGTGTGCGCCACTCAGGTAGGATCGCCAATGCACTTCCGTAACATAGATATGTGAAAAATCGGATGGACAAACTCTCATTCCGAGGGCAATTCTAACTCATAAGCTACTTGGTCCACTCTCCGAATGATCATATAAGGCCCAATATATCATGGGCTAAGTTTTCCTTTCTTGCCAAACCTCATCACACCCTTCATAGGTGACACCTTTAAGAACACCAAGTCATCAACCCCGAACTCTAAACCTCATTGCCGCACGTCAGAATATGACTTCTGATGACTCTGAGTTGTTAATAGTCGATCCCAAATCAACTTTACTTTTTCTATGGCTTGCTGAACCAGGTCTGGACCATGTAACCCAGATTCTCCAAAATCAAACCACCCTATAGGTGACCTACACTTTCGTCCGTAGAGAGCTTTGTATGGAACCATCTAAATACTAGAATGGTAGTTATTATTATATGCGAATTTAATAAGGGGCAGATGATTATCCCAGCTACCTTTGAAGTCTATTACAAAAGCTCGTAACATATCCTCCAGTGTTTGAATAGTACGCTCAGCCTGTTCGTCTATCTAGGGATGAAATGATGTATTGAGACTTACTTGGGTCCCCAATCCTTTTTGGAAGGACCTCAAAAAGTTACATGTAAATTGAGCTCCTCTATCCGAGATAATAGATACAGGGACACTATACAGTCGTACTATCTCCTTAATATAAAGCCTTGCATAATCCTCTGAGGATATGTAGTTCTAACGGGCGAAAAATGAGCTAACTTTGTAAGCCTATCAACAATCACCCATATCGAATCGAACTTATGCTGGGTACGAGGTAAGCCTATGATGAAATCCATATTGATTATTTCCTATTTCCAAGTCGGAATCTCCATAGCCTGCAATAATCCACCGAGTTTTTGATGTTCAATCTTAACTTGCTGACAGTTAGGACACTAAGCAACAAATTCTGCTATATTCTTTTTCATTCCGTCCTACCAATATACTTTCCTGATATCATGATACATCTTTGTCGGCCCTGGATGGATAGAATAACGAGAATAGTTAGTTTCTCCCATAACCTGTTGACGTAGCCCTACAACATTAGGCACACATAATCGCCCTTGATATCTGAGGACCCCGTCTTCTGTAATTTCAAATGGTGTCTTCTCCTTCTGAAGGGTGGTATCCGTGTAATGAACTAACACAGGATCCTCGTACTGGCCTTCTTTTACTTCAGTTACTAAAGAGGATGTTGCCGTGTCCTGAATAGTAGTTCCAATATCACCTGAGCCTAGTAACCGAACTCCAAGACTAGCCAGCTGACAAACCTCATGGGCTATTCCCCTCTTTTCTGGCTGTAAATACGACATGCTACCCATCTATCTACGCTTGAGGGTGTCGGCTACTACGTTCACCTTTCCCGGATGATATAAAATATCAACGTCATAGTCTTTAAGTAGCTCCAACCATCTCCTTTGACGTAGATTCAATTCCTTTTGCTTGAAGATATACCGGAGGCTCTTATGATCCGTATAGATATCAACATGAATGCCATAAAAGTAGTGACTCCATATCTTTAGTGCATGAATCACTGTGGCTAACTCTAAATCATGGGTCAGGTAGTTTTTCTCATGCTTTCTTAGTTGTCTAGAAGCATAAGTCACAACCTTACCATGCTGCATCAACACACAACCCCAATCCAACTCCTGAAGCATCACAATAAATAACGTAACCATCGGTCCTTTCTGGAAGCATTAGAAATAGTGCTGACGTTAAACTGTCCTTTAATGCCTGGAAATTCCGCTCGGAAGCGTCAGCCCATTGAAACTTTTCTCCTTTCTGAGTCAACTTTGTTAAAGGTGCTGAAAGGGAAGAAAATTCCTCTAAAAATCTCCTGTAATAACCTGCCAAACCAAGAAAGCTACGAACCTTCGTCGGTGTTATGGGTATAGGCCAATTCTTTACTGCCTCAACCTTTTGTGTATCAACCCGGATGCCGTCACCCAAAATGATATGCCCAAGGAAAGCTACGGACTTTAACCAGAATTCACACTTAGACAATTTTGCATAAAACTTAACCTTTTGTAGAAGTCTGAGTGCAGTACAGAAATGATCTGCATGTTCAGCCTCTGAACGAGAATACACCAATATATCGTCGATAAATACAATTATGAACAGATCTAAAAAGGTCCTGAATACATGGTTCATCAAATCCATGAATACTACTAGGACATTGGTCAAACAGAACGACATAACACGAAACTCAAAGTTCCCATATCCGGTCCTGAATGTTGTCTTCGGAATATTTCATCCTTAACCCTTACCTTATGGTACCCGGACCTCAAGTCTATTTTTGAAAAACACTTGGCACCTTGCAACTGATCAAATAAATTGTCAATCCTTGGGAGCGGGTACTTATTCTTGATCGTTACCTTATTCAACTGTCTATAATCAATACACATCCATAAGGAACCATCTTTCTTCCTCACAAATAACACAGGTTCTCCCCACGGTGATGTATTAGGTCTGATAAAGCCTTTTTCAAGCAAGTACCTTAGTTGTTCTTTTAACTCTTTCAGCTCTGCGGGAGCCATTCTATAAGGAGGAATAGATATTGGATGAGTATCTGGTAGTAGTTCAATGGAAAACTCAATTTCTCGATCTAGCGGAAGACCCAAAAGTTCATCGGGAAAAATATCGAGAAACTCATTAATCACTGGGACGGACAGAATGGTTGGTGACTCCATTTCCACATCCTGAACCCGAATTAAGTGATAAATACAACACTTTCTGATCATCTTCTTTGCCTTGAGATAGGAAATGAATCTTTCTCTCGGCAATGCCGTATTACCTTTTCACTCCAAAACAGGCTCCCCTAAAAATTGAAATCGGACTATCTTTGATCTACAATCAACGTTGGCATGACAAAAAGCCAACCAATCCATACCCATTATAATATCAAATTCTACCATATCTAACTCAATTAAGTCTGCTACAGTAGATCGACCATGAACTACTATTATACAACCCCAATATACTTGCTTAGCTATCACCGAGTCCCAACAGATGTAGACACCTCAAAAGGTTTAACCAATTCAGGTTTTATTTCAAACTTACTAGCAACCAAAGGAGTAACGTATGATAAGGTGGAACATGGATCAATCAATGCATATACATCATATGAGGAGACTAATAATATACCTGTAACAACATCAGGCGATAACTCCTGGTCCAGTCGTCTTGCCAATGCATAAATACGGTTCTGAGGATATCTTGAGCTAGATGCTCCGCCTCTTTCTCTACCATGACTCATTAGTGCTTGTGGACCTTGCCCAGAGGGGCGCACTGATGATGAGGAACCAACTACAGATCTCGTCAAACAATCCCTCATAATGTGGCCCGGATAACACAAGTATAACAAACACCTAATCACATATAACACTGCTCGGTATGCTGCTTACCATATTGAACACATCATTGCAAGGGCAACCTCATCTGATTTGACTCACCCCTATACTGAGAACCTGAGGCCCTGAAATTCTGACCAGACCCTGTATTTGTGGAATAATCAAATCTCTTACCGCCAAACTGATGGGGTATGCTAGCTGACGGCTGTCTGGATACCTCGGGTATTGCTGCATCTGACCAACTTGAAACTCACTAGAAAGAACCGAAGACCTCGCTCTCTTATTCTGGGCCCTATCATGCTCATGATCAGCCCTCTGTTTCTATTTATGCTCCCCTGCACCCTATGCATATGCCTAAATATGAGAAATATCCATGTCTAGCTGAAGTGAGACCAACATACAATTGTTAACAAGTGAGGCTCTAATCCCATCACGAACTGGTGAACCCGATCCTCCATCTTAGATATAATATTGGGTGCATACCTAGCCAATGGATCAAATTGAATACTTTACTCCCGGACACTCATGTTACCCTACCAAAGGGTCAAGAACCTATCAACTCTGGCCCGTCTAAGCTCTGGGGGGCAGATAAGGACAAAGAAAAGCTTCGGTAAACTCCTGCCATACTGCTGGAGGGGCATCCTCACCTCTGGACAATTCCCAAGACTCGTACCAATTAACTACAATATCTCGGAGTCTATAGGAAGCTAGCTCAACCGACTCAGTTGCAGTGCCTTCATTACCCGTAACGTCCTCTGCACTCTATCAACAGATACTTGAGGGTCCTCGTTTGGATCTGCCCCAGTGAATACCGGGGGGTCTAAATTAATGAAGTCGCGAACTCTCTCACTGACGGACCTATCTGCATGACCAATACCTATTTCTTAACGCCGAGCTTGTGCGGCTACTAATCGGATTAATAGCTGAATAGCATCTCTTATTTCCTGACCCGATGCATCCGACTGAGGTGCTGAATGTACAGGGGTGGGCGCTGGAGCTGGTGTCCCTCGGAGCTCTTCTGGAAAGGACGGGGTATGTGAAGGCTGAGATGGAACATCACCATGAGACTCTCCTCGAGCCCTAGTAACTTGTGGCGCTCGACTAATAGTCTCACCAGCCACGAACTTTCCCTTAGTAGGCAGCCGTACTCTTTGGAGGCATCGCTGAAAATATAAAATATCGTTAGGAACATGAATTCTTGTATCGCACGATCTGAGATAAGAAGAGAGGATAACATACTATATATCCTGTAGCCTTCTGTTTATAAGTGTGGTGCAAAATACACTCATAAACAAGACTCTACTAGACACAGTCTGTAGACAACCCTAGGACAGAATTGCTCTGATATCACTTTTGTCACGGCCCAAATCGATGGGCTGCGACGGGTGCCCGAGTCCTACTTGTCAAATACCCCTAAGCATGAGTCTAAGATATAAACCTAAATAAAATCTACTGGATTACGAGAATAATGTACACGAAGAAAATCTACCCCAAAAGGCATACATACATATACGTACAACATACGTAGGGCGAGACAACAAGGTTGCTATAGGCAACTATACATCTCAAAACTGGAAGTACTATTCAACTAGACATACTCTCTATAGACCTTTAATAGAAATATAGTTGTACAAAGACGGGACTGAGCCACGTCATACCCATATATATATATACACATATATACACACACACACACACACACACACATATATATATACACACATATATATATATAAAAGCAGTTCCAGATCAAGTGGAGCACGCCAACTTTCGCTGATCAGGAATCCTAAGAAGGGGAATCATCAGCTTTCCTACTTGCACCTGCGGCATGAAACGCAGGCCCCGTGAAATAGGGCGTCAGTACGAAAAAATGTACTGAGTATGTAAGGCATGAAAACTAGCACGTAAAAGACATAGATGAAACGTGGAATAAAAAAAATATGCCTTTAAATCTGAATAACTTTATAAATTCTGAAACATTTATAATGTCATGCAAGTACGTATAAATGTCATGTCATGCATAGGTATGGGTGTACATAATATCATCAAGTCACTGAGGGCATCCCATCATATCGTCTCGGCCACTGTGGGCAATATCATCAACATATACCAACTGATCAGGTGGTGGTGGTATATAACGCCGTAACCTTTTTCCATATCCGATAAACCTATATTTACATATATACACGTATATAACATCGTCTGGTCATGGGTCAATGCATATGTATAAATGTGTGAAACGCATGAAAAATACGTAATAATCTCAATATTCCTCCCGGATAAACTTTTTAACTGCGTATTATTCTGAGATCCATGAACATAAGATAATAAAAACTCTCACGAGGAATCAAGAATATAGACATATCTCTATGAATATAGTAATTTATGAAAACTGTGCATTTGCTCGTTTCTTCAGTGTATTTTGGACCATGCCAAAAGAAAGAAGGGATGGCCTTAACATACCTGGAGTAAGAAAACTCCATATAATATTCTTGGCGAAGTTTGCACTGTACTCTTCTAGAACCACAAAATTTCACGTTGCTACTATTCCAACAAATCCTCGTTGGAAAATTTGCTTCTGTTTTTGACGTTTTTGAAGAGGATCATATATATCAAAGTGAGTATTTAGCTTCTGGTTCCTTGAAGCTTTTAGATATCAAACCATGAAATTTTTTTGAACAAAATCATTCTCTGAAATGGGAAACGTTTTGAAGACTAAGAAATGGAATATCATCATTCTTCTGAAATGGATAACGTTTTGAAGATTAAGGAATGGAATACCATCATTCTCTGAAATGGATAACATTTCTTAGAATCATACTTTGAAGACTAAGGAATGGAATATCCTTCTTTGGATTTTTTTGATGTTTTTGGGTCTTATTTTTGCCCAAATGCATGGATAAGACTCCTTAATTGCTAGCCACATAGGTTAAAAAAAATGGTTAGTCACTTCTCACATTTGTGACTTCTTGCCACGTTTTGGGTAATAATTTATAACTTTTATCCACTTATTAGGTAATTGGGTAATGTCCTATTATCCGGTAATTAATCAATTACCCCTAAAATGTCAAAATTATCTAAAATTACCTAAAAATACTACTCATTTTTAATATATATATTATCACGACCATATTGTATCTTGTATGGTACTAGTCCATAATTATCTGGCAGTATCGCTCGATCCGTACTTTATCCCAAATTGGCCATTTTCGATGAAACTCGTTTTCTCTAATTCGTGCACTCTTTATCCTTCATGACACTTATTTATCGCTTGTTATAAATAGCGTAAATACGTTAACCGATAATCTCATCCCGAGTCTATGTCAATTAACTGAAGATTTAACGCACGAAAATGCGAGATGTAACATTATAAGTGTGGTGCGCAACACAACCATAAACAAGAATCTACTAGACACGTCTTGTAGATTCCCTAGGACAGAACTGCTTTGATATCACTTTTATCATGACCTAAACTAATGGGCAGCGACGAGCACTCGATACCATACTCGGCCCGAGCGTACCACTCTATAACTGTGAAATCTGGAGGGGTAACCCTTAACTTAGGCCGACGAGGCCATACTTTGAATCATCTTAAAATATCATCTCTATCATCTAAGGGTAAACATATCCAAAAGCTATATATATATATATATATATATATATATATATATATATATATATATATAAAACTGTGCAGACTGATGAGACCGCCGTGAACATCTACTAATAGACTGATGCGCAGTAGAATTTAGGCACAATTGATACCAATTGCTTAGATTTTAACTTGTCTTTTAATGCATTTTAGTTAATTCTGATCAAGTTTAGTTGTATTGTAGTGCATGAGCTTGAAGACCCGAAAACATGGAAAAGAAGTCAAAATATCGCAAAAGAATGGATATGCTGCAAGTACGCAGCCTCATAATTCACATGCGGACCGTATAATTCAAATGATGATCGCAAACAGGGACAGACTTATTGGCCAAATGAAGAGAAAAATATGCGGTCCATTATGCGGTCGTATAACACTTATGCGATCCGCATAATGGTCGCATAATTCTAGTAGAAGAAAGTTCTCACCATGATATGCGATGGCATATGCGGTCGCATAACACACATACAAACCACATAATTGTTATGCGACTGAAGCAAGAACTGGGAACCTATCAAGTCTGCGATGGAATAAAGAATATGCGGATCGCATAAACTAGCTGAAGGGGTATTTTTGTCTGATTTTGACCACAACTGTTGGTCCACTATAAAGAGAATAACTAGGATTTTTGTGGGTCATTCAAGTCTGAAGCAAGGTCCTACATAGAGAGCATTGAATACTCCATTTATTTGAAAGGTTGTGAAGAAGGAATCTTGAACTTTTGTAAGCTTTATGGTTTTATTAAATACTTTGTTCTTGTATTTTAGCATGAGTAGCTAGATGAGTGTAAGGTTAATGGGTATTTAATATCGAATATATATATATATATATATATATATATATATATATATATATATATATATATATATATATATATATATATATATATATATATAGTTATTCAACTCTTGTTCTTTATTTATGGTTGGTGGTTGTAAATATTAATCTATTCCATTTTACTTTTTCTTTACTTGGAAAAGTGAGTTAAGGTTTGGTAGAATTGAATATCAAGAACTCAAGACTTTAAATCATGTTTAATAAAATCCTTTAGGAATAAGTGGGTTCTACTTGGCATAAATTGGTTGTTCTAAATTGCAACTCTTTTATATTTGGAAAAATCCTAAAGAGAAAATACTTCCCAACCATTAAAAAATATTGGGTAGTTATTTAGAAATTATTTGCATATCAAAGGACCTTCCATTAGAAATATATCATATTAATACCGATAGCATTACATTTCATTGATGGGGACACAACCATGATTTTCTTAATCAAATCATTTACATTCTCATATCAAAATTAATTACCTCTTTAATTCATAATTATATCATTCTCTTGTTACGTTAACATAATAGAATTACGACCTAAGTCAAGTACCACACTACTAAAGTAAACTTTTCATACCATATTCCATGTGGGATTCGACCCCAACCTTGTTGGGTTATTATATTTGACACAGACTGCCTTACACTATTTAATTAAAGTATAATTTGAGCGTATCAAATTTTGGCGCCATTGCCGGGGAATACGGTTTTGAAATTACTAATTAGTGTGTGCTTTATTTTACGTCTACTTCTATTGCATTACACTATGCTTATTTTGCTTGTTGTTGATAGAAAAACATGGCCGAATATGAGGAAGAAGAAAATTCTTTTGCGGACATAGATGAGTACATTGAGGAAACAAATGTTATTGTACCTCCGATAGTTGGCGTTGCCAATTTCAAGGTGGAACATGTTTTAATCCTAATGCTCAAAGCGGGGGGGTTTTTCAGGAATTTCACTAATGATGATCCGGCACAATATTTTAGAAACTTCTTGGGCGTGTGTGCAATGCATAAGTAAAATAACATCTCAGATAATGCCCTAAGGTTGAGGGTGTTCAAGTGCTCACTGGCTGGGGAAGCAAGGAAATGGCTTCAAAATTTGCCATCAAATTCCGTTCATTCTCGGCCTGAACTTGTCTGAGCATTCTTAGCTAAATAGTTCCCGCTAAAGTAAGAAATCTGAGCTCCAGCATAAAATTTTCTTTCTCAAGCAACAACCGGGAGAACATCTACATGAAGCATGAGGTAGATTCAATTTATATTTGGTGAGGTCACCTAATCATGGTTTTTCGAATTCTATCTTGTTGGAGAAACTCTACATTGGTTTAGATGCTATGAATCAATCTATAACCAAGAATACAACTGATGGATCTTTTATAGATAAGACATTTGCAATAATCACACAAATCCTTGATAAAATGGCAAAACATAACCAAGCTTGGCACTCAGAGGACACCACAGATGGAATTGCATATGGTACTCCCTCCTTGACCAACATGATTAAGGAAAACTAAGAAAGAGATCAAGTAATTGCAGGGCTTCCCACCAATATCAATATATTGACAAAAATATTCACTGAAAACCAAACGAAGAAGGTAAATGTGATGGAAGATGTTCAACCCTCATCAAATGAAGATTATGAGGAAGAAAACTATGTCAACAACTCTCAAGGAGGTTATCAAAGGCAACAATACCAAGGCCAAGGACAAAAAAAATCAATGGAGGCCCAACCCGCAAGGGCAAGGCAACCAACAGTGGTGAATGAACAAGGTAGCTCAAATCAAGGGAATTGAAATAACAACAACAACAATAATTTCTTAAATCGGAGTTCAACCCCTTATGTTCCACCAAAGTGGCAATATTCAAATCAAGGTTCCTCAAGTGATTCCAAGTTGGAAAACATGCTTGAACAGGTATTGCAAAATTAAGAAAGGTCTGACACTTCTATGAGGAATATGACCGAGCTTGTTGGTTCTCATACCGCATCCATTCAAAAATTGGAGATGCAAATGAGAGATCTCTCTAGGGAACAAAATCCAAAGCAAAAGGGGCCACTTCCAAGTGACACAATTGCAAACCCAAAGGGTAATGGGAGTGCTCCAACTTCTCATTGCATGTCAATTACTACTCAGAGTGGGAAGGTACTTCAAGGAGAGAGTGAACAACTGGTTAAAGTGGAAAAGTCCAAACAAGAGGTTGAGGCACAAGTTAAAGAGCCAATTGTTGTTGAAGCTAAAAAGGTCCTGGAAGAGTTGAAAGTTCGAGAAGTGAACCGGGAAGAGGTTAAGGAAAAGGTAAAAGAGACACCAAAGGCTCTACCACGTATTACTATACCTCCTTGACACCAAAGGCTCTACCACGTATTACTATACCTCCTTCTCCTTTCCCTCAAAGACTTGTTAGGAAGGTTGATGATAGCAAACTCGAAAATTTCTATGACATTCTCAAGCAATTATCGGTAAATATTCCATTTGTGGAAGCATTTCAAGAGATTCCGGGTTTTGCTAAGTATTTGAAAGACTTGATCACCAAGAATAAAACCACCAAGAATGAAGCAGTGAATGTGACTCACTGGGTTAGTTCCATCATTGCAACAACCACCGTTCAAAAGAAAGAAGACCCGAGAGCTTTCACCATTCCATGCACTATTAGGGCGCGTGATTTTGCAAGAGCTCTTTGTGATAATGGGGATAGCATCAACTTTATGCCTCTTGCTATTTACAAACAAGTGGGGTTAGGTATGTCGAGGCCTACAAGTTGAGGTTGTAAATGGACGATCGTTCCACAAAGAGACCGGTGGAAATTGTCGATGATGTGCTTGTGAAAGTGGGAGAGTTCTATTTGCCCGCCAATTTTGTAATCCTTGATTGTGCAGTTAACAAAGAGATCCCTATCATCTTGGGGATACAATTTCTTGCTACATGAAGAGCACTTATGAATTCAAAACTGAATGAGATCAAGTTCTGTGTGAATGATGAAGAGGTCACATTCCAAGCAAGCAAGGGTACAAAGCTGCCACGTGAATATGAAAGCTTCTCGGTGATTAATGTTATTGATGAGGTGGAAGATGCAGTTGAAATAAAGATGGAAGAACAATGCCTCGATAAGGCGTTGGTGGCTATTTTGGTAAATTTCGATGGTGAATATATGGAGGGGTACATGGAATCAGTAAATGTATTGGAAGGGCTTGGGTCCTACACTTATGCTCCAAAGAAACTCTCTTTTGACTTAGAGAACAGAGTCACTCATCCCGCAAAGCCTTCAATTATTGAGCTGCTGCAACTAGAGCTCAAACCACTTCCACCGCACTTGAGGTATAAATTTCTTGGCTCTAATGACACTCTACCGGTAATTGTTTCTTCTTTGTTGAATGATGTGTAGGTAGAAAAACTGTTGAATGTATTGAGGGAGCATAGGCAAACTATTGGTGGATAATAGCAGACATTCGGGGCCGGAATTTGCGAACAAAAGATACAATTGGAGAATGAGAGTAAACCAAGTGTGGAGCATTAACGAAGGTAAAACCCTTCCATTCAGGAGGTGGTAAAGAAAGAAATCATCAACTGGTTGGAGGTCGGGGTAGTCTACCCCATTGCCGATAGTTCTTGGGTGAGTCCGGTGCAATGTGTGCCAAAAAAGGGAGGCATGACCGTGATTGAAAATTGTAGAAATGATCTCATCCCAACAAGAACAATGACCGGATTGAAGGTTTGTATGGATTACCGGAAGCTAAACAATGCTACGAGCAAGGACCATTTCCCTATGCCTTTTATTGATCAAATGTTTGATCGGCTAGCGGGAAGGTCATTCTACTGCTTCTTGGATGGATATTCCAGCTACGACCAAATCAATATTGCATTGGAATATCAGGAAAACACAACATTCACTTGTCCATATGGAACGTTTGCATTTAGCCGGATGCCATTTGGGCTATGCAACGCTCCGGCTACTTTCCAAAAGTGCATGATATCAATCTTCTCAGACATGGTGGAAGATTTCTTAGAGATATTCATGGATGATTTCTCTGTCATGGGTGATTCTTTTGAGCATTGTCTAGACAACCTTAGACAAGTGCTCAAAAGATGTGAAGAAACAAACCTTGTGCTAAATTGGGAGAACTGCCACTTCATGGTGGACGGGGGCATTGTTTTGGGCCACAAATTTCCAAACAAGGGATAGAGGTTGACCGAGCAAATACGAGATCATTTCCAAGCTTCCTCTACCTACTTTAGTTAAAGGTGTCCGAAGTTTTTTGGGGCATGCCGGCTTCCATAGGCGTTTCATCAAGGACTTCTCCAAAATTGCAAATCCCATGTGCAAAATCCTTGAGAAAGATGCAAAGTTCGTATTTGATGAGAAGTGCCTCAAAGCCTTTGAGGAATTGAAAGAAAATCTCACCACGACACCTATTATTGTCACACCCGATTGGTCTCTTCCGTTTGAACTCATGTGTGACGCTAGTGGTATAGCTATTGGGGTGGTGCTTGGCCAATGTCATAACAAGATTCTTCACCTTGTCTATTATGCAAGCAAGACACTCAATAGAGCTCAAATAAATTATACTGTGACTAAGCAAGAACTTCTTGCCATTGTCTATGCTTTTGAAAAATTTCGGGCTCATTTTGTTGGGGTCCAATGTGATAGTATACACCAACCATGCTGCTCTTCGCTATCTTACGGTGAAGATGGATGCCAAACCAAGATTGATTTGGTGGGTCCTTCTGTTGCAAGAGTCTGAATTTGAAGTCAGGGATCGCAAAGGGACGGAAAAGCAAGTTGTGGATCACCTATCTAGGCTTGAAGAGGCAGGGAGACCAAAAAAAGACCTTGAAATCAATGATGCTTTTCCAGATGAACACATATTGGCATTGTCTAACATATTTTCTCCTTGGTATGCCGACATCGCTAACTTCTTGGTTAGTGACCTTGTTCCCGATAGATTAGAAGCTTATCAAAAGAAAAAGTTCTTGTTGAGTGTAGGCATTACTATTCGGAGGAACCTTTTTTGTTCCGTATTTATGCTGACAACATCATCCGGAGGTGTGTTCCTGAAGATGAGGTAATACCAATTCTCAAGGTATTCCATGATTCTCCGGTTGGGGGTCATCATGGAGGAAATCGGACGGCGGTAAAAGTGCTTAAATGTGGCTACTATTGGCGAATGATCTGCCAAGATGCAAATCAAATGGTCAAGGCATGTGACCAATGTCAAAGACAAGGGTCAATATCTAAAAGACATGAGATCCCGATGAATTTTGTATTAGAAGTCGAGATCTTTGATGTATGGGGGATAGACTTTATAGGCCCCTTTATGAGCTCATATGGCATGAACTATATCTTGGTGGTTGTGGAATACGTCTTTAAATGGGTCGAGGAAATCGCCTTACCTAACAATGAAGCAAGGAGTCTGACCGCATTTTTGAAGAGAACATATTCACACAGTTTGGTATTCCAAGGGCCATCCCGAGTGATGGTGGGTCTCATTTCTGCAACAAGGCTTTCGTCGGGCTGCTTGAAAAATATGGTGTAAACCACAAGGTGGCCACACCCTATCATCCTTAGTTTAGTGGTTAGGTTGATGTTTCGAACAGAGAAATCAGAAACATCCTAACAAAAACTGTTAATACAAATAGGACTGACTGGTCAAGGAAACTAGATGATGTGTTTTGGGCATAACGCACAACATTTAAGACCCCTATTCGCACTTCACCGTACAGGTTGGTTTTTGGCAAAGCTTGTCACTTGTCAGTGGAACTTGAACACAAAGCCATGTGGGCATTGAAGAAGCTGAATCTTGACTGGACCGAGACTGCTAACCTGAGGATGACATAACTCAATGAGATGGAAGAATTTCATCTCCATGCCTATGAGAGTACAGCCATGTACAAAGAGAGGATAAAGTTTGTCCATAATAAGAAGATCTTGAAGCGGGAGTTCAATTTTAGTGACTTGGTCTTACTCTTCAATTCAAGACTCAAGTTATTTTCGGGTAAACTCAAGTCCAAATGGTCAAGCCCGTTCAAAGTTGTGAGTGTGTCTCCCTATGGTGCTATTGAACTAGAGTCAAAGGATGGGACTCGAGCATTCAAGGTGAATGGACAACAAGTCAAGCATTACCTTGGTACTACAGTAGAAAGGCATTTGATACAACAATTTGCTCTAAGGGATAGTCCAACAGCAGCCCCCGCCAAAGAATAATCCAAAAGGAAGCAACTGCCTCGTGCTGCAATATTAAATCAAGCGCTTCTTGGGAGGCAACCCATATGTGAGTGCAAGGAGCCCCAAAAATATCATGAACAAGGTCCTTTGTGCTGAAGAAACTGAAGGAAAGGGAGGTACAGATTGAGTGACAACTATGCGGTCGCGTATGTGGTCGCAATAACTATGCAAACCGCATAGTCATCGCAGACGCAGACAAAAAATATGTCTATTTTAGTTGAAAACTATGTGGTAGGTTTTTTATTTATGCAGCCCGCATACCTACTTTGCGATTGCATTTTGCATCGCAAAATGTATCTAGACTGCCCAGTCATAAGTCCACCGCATAACACTTATGTGATCGCAGATAAACTTAAGCGCCGCAAGGTATAAACCCTAACCTACTCTATTCACACACTCACGTTTGAACAAAACAAAGAAAAAAAAAGAGAAGAAAATAACACATAGAACCTGCTAAGGATGAAAAAGGGAAAGTATCAAACAATTCAATACTCACAATCTTTCTCATTTCAAATTTTGAATCCACGAGTTTCAGGTATTGCTTCTGATTTCTCTTATCTTCGCGTACTCTCATTCTTCCTTCTTGTTCTCCCCCTTGTGAACCTAATCTAGTTTGGAGGACATGAATATCTGAAGGTGTTTTCTTGTATATGGTCGAATTGGGATAAATTTATGACTTGCATGATAGTACAGAATGTGCATTTGATTTTCTTTAGTGAGGAGTGGATTAAGGAATTGTGTGTGCTATTGTTAATGAACCAAAGAGGGGGAAGTCTGAGTACCCCTCTCTTGTGAACAAAGACAGTGGGCTTTAGATTTCTAAATGAGTGGCAATAGGAACCCACATGATTTGGGGAAGGTATAATTTTTGTGAGGAAGATCACTTCTGCGGGCCGCATAATCTCTTTGCAGTCCGTACAGACATCACATATGACCCCTAAATTTCCCTAAGAAAGAACGGGTTATGTTATTGCTTTTGCGATCGCAAACCCTTTATGCGGTCCGCATATGTGCCGTATAGTGTGGCAAACCATCAGGCTATCTAGCCTTCCAATATGCGGTCACTTTGTGATTCCATAACCACTTACGCGGTTGGTTTTGCGATCGCATAACTACTGATGAATTTCTACTTCTGCACATATACGATGGTTATGTCGTCCGTATACTTCATATGCGATCGCATAACCTATCGTATAGTAGGCTCATTTTTTTTGTTCTTTTGCTTTTGTCTTTAATGAATTTACCTGAGCTCTTTCACTCACTCCTACAATGTTTCATCAACAGGCATGGCACCAAAGAAGTCCAATCCAATGCAATCACCGCCCAGTCGTAGACAAAAAAGTACTGCCAATCCTAGCCAACAAGCAACACAAGCAAAATGTCAGCGGGCTAATACACTCCGCGTTACTGTGGAGCACTCCTCCCAGTCTAAACAGGAGGAATCACAGAGTGACCTCGGACCTTCTGTTGATCCACAGGCTGAGGCACGAAGGAAGATGGGCGAGGATCTTAACCTTCAGTTTGAGGTCAAGGGATCCTTAGATCTATACAAAGTCGGGCTTTCAAAGAGAAAAATTCTCGAGGAGAAGCAATTGAGTTTAAATGGCATGTCAGATCATTACCCTCACATACTCTAGAACACCAAGCAGAGGAAGTGGGAATTCTTCACTGAGGTCCCGGATGAATATAATGAGACAATTGTAAGGGAGTTTTATGCTTCATATGGTGCCTCAAGGAGTGCTACACAGAAGCACAATAGGAGCTTTGCAAAATCTATCCTACTGCGAGGGGTTCAAGTTAGTTGTGGTGATGAGACGATCAATGAATGGTATTTCAAGAATTGGTGGTCAGGCGGAGCTGAATATGATGCTAAAGTCGCCAACTAACACAATGAGCATGTCTGGGTTGCCTCTGTCATAGCAAAGGGGACACATGCCTGGATTGACCCTAAACACAAGATTTACAAGGAGGATCTCACAAGGGAGAGTCAATATTGGCTTAGCTTTGTTACATCCCGTCCGATGCCGTCCAGGAATGAAACTGACATCAACATTGAGAAAGCACTCCTCATTGCGTGCATTATGACATGCATCAAGATTGATATGGGAGAGATCATATTCCAAGAGCTGGGAATCAGAGCCAACCAGAAAAAATATCACTTTCGTTCCCCTGCTTGATCACTGCTCTCTGCCAAGTTGCAAGTGTGCCTCCTCTGCCTAAGCATGACAAAATACAGAAGGCTCTCAAAGACATCGACATCATGAGCATCAACGACGCAGTAGCAAAGGAAACTACAACTCAATCAGAGGATCATATTCCTCCTCCAGCAGATGTAGCAGCACAAAAGGTCCCAGCACTGTCGGTCACCTCTCAGACCCCAACTACCTCCACAGCCACTCCACATCCCTCTACTGCACAGGAAAAAGTCCCTTTACCAGCTCTGTCCAAGATGGATCTACTTGTCAAGCATGCCAATGCTAAGGTAGTCCAGCTAATCAAGGAAATTCCCAACCTCATCCAGCAAGCATTCATCCCTATCCAATCCTCAGCGACTGCTCTTCAGCAGCAATATCAAACCTATGAGGACCGCCTCAAGCACGTTGAAGCACGTTTTGAGAAGGTTCAGTGGGGTGAGGTTGGAGGTATGCCTCAGCTTCGGAAAGATGTGGATGATTTGAAAGTTGAGCTGTAGGAGATGTAGAGTCTAGAGTTTGACTTGACACCCTTTTTTCCGAAGGAAGGTGAGTAGGGTATTGAAACTTCCGTCCTAGGAATGGATATTGATTTCACTACCCTGATGATAGCCCCAGAGGCACAACATGTTGAGACTGAAAAGGCTCAAGCTCCTTCTGTTCACATTGATGTTCCTTCAGATGAGGAATCTGGAGGTACAGAAGAGTCCGATGAGGGGGAGTCAGGAGATGAGGAGAAGGATGAAGAGGCACTGGGTGAGGATACTGATGGTCCTCAAGACAAGGGTAAGCATGTTGTTGTCTGTACAAGGGCAGCGGAGGAAGAGGAAGCAGTTGTGTAGACAACAATTGGACATTCGCTAGCAGATATGGTCAACAAGGGATATCCATCGACCATTCAGCCATCATCGGCAGATGCTAGTAGCTCCTAAGCCCAGCTCTAGCCTCACAGTAGCTGGAGCTTCCTACTATACCCTCACAACAGTTGGAGCCTCTTGCTCCAGCCATGGAGGATACGAATCAGTCCGAGGTTCCACCAGCTGCAATTTCACTACCAGCAGTCGATCCCACAGCTGCCCCAGATCCTTCAGTTAGCCCAAGCGCCTAGTGCGCCCCAGGGGGCCCCTGAGCTTTCTTTTTGCTTTAAATATGCATTGGGGAAAATGCATGCTCTTCGGTTGGGGGTGGGGTAGTTTTGATCATAATCTTGTACCCCATGTTTTGTGGAAATATTTTGTTGTACCCCATATTTTGTATATAAACTCTTGTAGTTTAGCAATGAATTCCCTTGGTTTTTCTTCGCCGGGTTCTTTTCCAAGGGTGTAATAGTAGAACCACAGCAGTATCATGAAATGTTTTGACTTATTTGGTGTCGACTCTGTGGCTTCAAACATGTTCTAAATATTATAAATATATGATACCCTTCCATCTTTTGAATTCTTGTGAATTTGAGGCTCGCTTTTTGACTTTATGCTTATTCAGAATCTTACATATTTTGAGATGAAAGTGTTGAGTTGCCTTGTGTCACTTGAGGGCTGAAACTATGTTGAGCTGAATAATTCATGCGTTGTGAGTGAGTGAGGATTTGTATGAATAATGCACATGTCTAACTTGTGATGTCTAGAACTTGCCCGGTTGGTTTCTTAGTGCGACTCTCAGGTTAATGATTGGATGTTGAAATGATCTTATGCTCTCCTTGTGACTACTAGCCAGTTTTACCTAAATTGACCTTCCTGGTACATTAATTACTCTAGTTATCCCTTTTGAGCATTTAACCTTTCATTGGCTACCACATTACAAACATTTACCCCTTTGTGAATTAATTCCTTCTTTTGAACCCATCCCTCCTTGAACATGTGAGATTGAGGTTAAAACCTAAGTTGGAGGTGTCGTTATAAAGTGAAAATTGGCAAGGTTTGCTACTGTGTGTATAAAAAAATAATAACCTCAAAGTTGTGTATATAACTAAATGCAAGCTCCAAAAAGAAAACAAAAAACAAAAAAAAAAGAGAAAAAAAGTGGAGTATTATAGAATTTGAAGAATACTTTGAGGTGGTTCTAGGTCGATAACCCGAGGTAAATAGGGGATATGTAGTAAAAGAGCATAATGTATGTAGAGTTCAAGGAAGGTATAACCACTACATTCCTAAATACTCATCCAACCCATCCCGAAGCCTACATTATAACCCGTGAAAAGTCCTTAGTTATCTGCGATCGATCATTCCTGAGATTGCGGCAAAGTTAAAATAAAGGCAAGCATATGGACTAATACTTGTAGTATGTAGCTTTCGTTCCGAGTGTTAGAGTGTTTTGATTGCATCCTCTGTATATATATATATATATATATATATATTTATATATATATATATATATATATATATATATATATATATATATATATATATATATATACGAGTAGAGATTTTCTTTGTTGTAATTACGCATGAATTTTAAGACTTAGCAGAAGATAGGTTCTCGAAGTAGAACACAAGTGCACTTAGCTGTGAATAGAATTTTGTCATTTTGGTCGAGGCTCTAAGGTCACGAATTGATTAGTCGAATGGTTAAATGATAAGTTGTCTTTTAGGAAGGGTAAATAAATGGGGTTACATACTTGTTAGCTGTCAGTCAAAACCATCTACAGTCATTACTGTTTTGTGAAATGTCAGAAATAAAAGTAGTATATAATAGGATAATTTTATTTTAGTTGCTTGAGGACAAGCAAGAGTTTAAGTTGGGGGTATTGATGTGCCGCAGAACTTCGGCACAATTGATACCAATTGCTTAGATTTTAACTCGTCTTTTAATGCATTTTTAGTCAATTATGATTAAGTTTGGTTTTTTTGGAGTGCATGAGCTTGAAGACCCGAAAATATGGAAAAGAAGTCAAAAGGTCACAAAAGAATGGATATGCTGCAAGTATGCGGCGGCATAATTCACGTGCGGACCGCATAATTCAAATGGTGATCGCAAACAAGGACAGACTTATTGGCCAAATGAAGAAGAAAGTATACGGTCCATTATGCGGTCGAATAACACTTATGCGAGCCGCATAATGGTCGCATAATTCCAGTAGAAGCAAGTTCTCACCATGATATTCGGTGGAATATACGGTCGCATAATACACATGCGGACCGCATAATTGGTATGTGACTGAAGAAAGAACTGGGAACCTATCAAGTCTGCGATGGAAGGAAGAGTATGCGGACCGCATAAGTGGTCTGTGACCATTATGCGATCACATAAGCTAGCTGAAGGGGTATTTTTGCCCCATTTCGACCACGACTTTTGGTCCACTATAAAGAGAATAACTAGGATTTTTGTGGGTCATTCAAGTCTGAAACAAGGTCCTACTTAGAGATCATTGAATACTCTATTTATTTGGAAGGTTGTGAAGAAGGAATCTTGTACTTTTGTAAGCTTTATGATTTTATTAAATACTTTATTCTTGTACTTTAGCATGAGTAAATAGTTTTAAATACTAAGGTTGTGGACACTAGATGGGTGTTTAACATTGAATATATATATAATGGTTGGTTGATATTTATTCAATTCTTGTTCTTTATTTATGGTTGGTGGTTGCAAATATTAATCTATTCCATTTTACTCTTTCTTTACTTGAAAAAGTGAGTTAGGGTTTGGTAGAATTGAATATCAAGAACTCAAGACTTTAAATCTTATTTTATAGAATCGCTTAGGAATAAGTGGGTTCTACTTGGCATAAATTGGTTGTTCTTAAAATTGAAACTTTTTTATATTTGGAAAAATCATAAAGAGAAACTATCCAACCATTGAAAAATATTGGGTAGTTATTTAGAAATCATTTGCATATCAAAGAACCTTCCATTAGAAATATATCATATTAACACCAATAGCATTACATACCATTGACGGGGACACAACCTTAGTTTCCTTAATCAAATCATTTTACATTCTCACATCAAAATTAGTTACCTCTTTAATTCATAATCATATCACTCTCTTTTTACGTTAACGGAATAAAATTACAACCTAAGTCAAGTTCCACACTATTAAAGTAACTTTTCACACCATATTCCCTGTGGAATTTGACCCCAAACTTGTTGGGTTATTATACTTGACACCGACTGCCTTACACTATTAAATTAAAGTTTAATTTGAGCGTATCATAGACCAAAATATACAGGACTCATCTACAAGCCTCTAGAAATAACTTCACTATATCATGATCGGGACAGGGCTCCGACCTACCCATCAAACCTGTATATATAAAATAGTCTCCAAGGTATAGACATGATAACTCCGAGAAAGCGGAGTGTACCAACCAAGCTGATGTTTGACTTTGTCTATTGGGAAGATCTATCCAGATGTCTATCAAGATCTGCAGTCATGAAATGCAGTGTCCCCCAGCAAAAGGAATGTCAATAAGAAATAATGTACCGAATATGTAAGGCAACCGAATAACTGAAAGCTAAAACCGAACCGATAATATAATAACTAAAAGTAACTGAGAGTCAAAGATAATCTGAAGATATGCTTACTTGCTGATACTGACTCAACTCTCTCAATATAGTAAGTAAAATAGTTGTCCGGCCCTACTCGGTATATATATAACTACTTTGCCGTTGTATGCTCGCTCATAGGCGCTCGGCCATACTAGGCTCTGTATCTCGGCCATGTTGGGCTTGCTAATAGGTGCTCGACCACAGTAGGCGCGACATATAACTTACTATCTGATCAGAGGTTGCCCAAAAGGGGCCTGCCCTTCGATTATAGCTCGATGGTAATGAAAATATTATAATATTGTATATATAGGCTCTCTGCTCTCTTGACTGGAATAAGACAATACTCAATTGAATGATAAGGGAGAATATTATAACTTATGAGACTAGAAAAATGTAGATAAATTCAGAAATATGAATTTCTCTTTATGCCTCTTTATCAAACTTGTGTAATTACGAGATCATGCCAAAATGAAGAAAGGGCTTAGGCTTAACATACCTGTATGATATCTTCCTTATTATTCAACCAAACTCAATACAATTTCTTGCATCTACAACAAGTGAAATGATATTGTCGTTAACATATAATGTCGTACCATCGTATTTGGGTAGTCGCATGACTGAAGGAAAATCGGGCATTAACTCCCATATTTTAATGCATCCCAAAGACCACTAAGGTCATCAATAGTCCAATAACAACAAATATAACCAACACTAGCAACAACAACAATATAATCCAATATCAGTTTCTCCGATTATCTTAACAATCTTATTGAGCGGCAAGCTCGTTTTTTACTCATAACAAGATATACTGAATCCAACTCTTATTCCATAAATTAGTTTATAGCCTTCAGAACATCATACTTATTTGTACCATATTATTTCTAGTTCAAAACCTCCACAAAATGCCTTCCAAAATAGCCTCATAAGTCTAGCACCTTAATTTTTATCGTCAATCACTTGTTTTTCATATTTTCTTCTTCAATAAACTTAATTAACACCTAGTAAAGGTTAGCAACATCAGCCACAATATTATCAAATTATTTCTCATAATTTTCAGCCACCGCAAACCATATTTTTAACCACAAAACAGTCCAACCAAAAAGACAACCGTATCCCATGTTCCTTCAAGTTCATCTTATGGTTTTTCACTCAAAAAATATAACCAATACAAGATTAAACTTAGGAACAATCAAGAAGATGTTATACATACCTAGAACAAAATCTCCAACTCGAAACACCATCCTAACTTAGTTCGCAATAGCCCTCAATCACACCACAACATCATAGAAGTATTCTCTTGTAGTCTTTAACACATTTGATGAGGATTTTTGTTGATTTCTCTTGAATTTAATTCGGAAACTTTGACAAGTTATTGGAAATATAACTTATAAGGCCAACGCCTCAATTCTCCAAGCATGTGGCTAAGCTGCCTGCTTGGCAGCTTGAGCAGTGCCACTTCGAATACTTGTATCTCTCTACTCTGATATGATATTGACAAACGATTTGTAGCGTTGGAAACGAGACACGTAGGTTTTTAATTCCATATAAATATCTCCATGTAACTCTCAATATATATCAGGAAAGAACTACGTCGAAACTTGGCCTATAAACCTGCCAGCTTCTCCAAAGTGCTGCAACATGACTTGGTGACTCTTACTTTAAGAATCTATATTTCTCTACCTCGATGTCGTATGAATAAATGGTTTGAACCATTGAAATCTAGGTTCCAATACCTTCATTTTGGTATGATATATGTCCCAAAATGACATCATAAAGCCTACGAATTTAATTTCTCAAAATGGCTCGTTACAAGGTAAATCTTAACTCGATTTTTCCATAAGTTAAATCCAAATTTTCTAAAACATTATATTTTATGTCCAAACATCATATATAGTCACATTATGACTTTACCCTCATTCAATCATGATTAACAAGTCTCATATTTATTATACGTCACCGTAAAACGTACAGGGTGTAACACCAAACTTGTCGACTTTTGACAAAACTTATCTTCTTCAATTCGTTTAGCTTCTAAGCCTTCCAAATATCTTGGACTTGTTATTAATGATTATAAATATTATTAACTTCCACGATAACATGATTAACTTACTGTATAAATTTTTTAACGATGATTTCATTTATCAGCTTACATCAATTAACTTACGACGTACTCTTAAATACAAAAATATGGGGTGTAATAATTTTTTTGTCTTGAATAGTGCATGAAGTGATTTAGAACATCAATTATGGTATGACAGCTTTTGATAGTGACTTTGGAAAATATAATAATATCATCCGCAAAGAAAAGATGTGATAGGGGTGGTCATTATTTTGATAGACAGATTGGCTGCCATTGAAGGTAGTCCATAGAGTTTGAAATGCTGCGTAAAAATATTTTCATACACATTATAAATAAGTATGGTGATAAAGGATCACCTTGATGAATACGTCTCGATCGTGTGAAGTACTGAGTCCTGTTACCATTAACTAGTATAGAAATGGATGTTGTTGTAATGCAGGACATAATAAAATTTATCATGGATGTAGGAATATTTAAATAAAGAAGTATCCTTATTATAAAAGACCATTCCAATCTTTCAAAAGCTTTTTCCAAGTCAAGTTTTAAGAGCATAGAAGGAGACTTGCCTTTCATTTTCGTAAAGTAATTCAAAGCTTCCTGCACTATTATAGCATTATCAGAGGCTTTTTTGCCTTGTTGGAAACTAGTTTGAGTATGTCCTATTATTTTGCTAATAATTGGTTTTAGTCCATTGACAATTATCTTAGTAATTAACGTATAGATTGTGTTACACAAGCTTATGGGTCAATACTGATGAATAGTTGCCGGATTTTGTACCTTTTGAACAAGACAAATGAAGGTTCTGTTTAACTCATGAGAAATGCCCTTAGTATTGAAGATGTCATGACAAAAGTGAGTAACTTTTTCACTTACATCCGACCAATATTTTTGGTAGAGGAAGGGATGTAGCTCATCTGGATCTGGGGCTTTATAAGGTTTAAAGCTATATAGGGCACATTTAATTTCCTCTTGACTAAGAGACTCCTCTATTCTTTGAGTGTCACACACAGATAGTTGATGTGTATTCGAGTCCTGATAGAAAATCCTCAGGTGTAAATAAATTCTTATAATAAGTAAGAATATGATTTTGTAAGTCAATTTGGTTAAAGCTCCAATTACGAACCAAATCCCTTAAAGCATGTATTCTATTCCTTCTACGTCTATTAAGGGTAGACATATGGAAGAATTTAGTATTTGCGTCACCCTCATTTAACCAGGTGATGCGTGATTTCAGTTTTCAAAATTCTTCTTCTAAACGTAATATGTTGCTGTAATCCATAGTTAATTCATTTTCCAAATTTTGGAGGAATATACTTGTAGGGTAGTGTATAGAAGATTGAATTCCTGCCAACCTGGCTAATATCTTTCTTTTTTGTTGGAATATATTTCCAAAATTTTATTTATTCCATAGAGTGGCTATTGCCTGAAAATTTCTAGTAGTTTGAAGTAGATGTTGATCATTAGTACAAACCCTATGAACTATTTGTTGAAATTGTGGATGTGATGCCCATATGGTTTCAAATCTAAAAAAAATATTGTATCCTAGGCGTGGGTTCTAAAGTGATTAAGAGAGGCAATGATCAGAATAAGTACATGGTAGATGTTTCATTGTGGCTCCTGGGTATAAGTTTATCCAGTCATAATTTGCTAAAAACGATCAAGCAGTTCTAAAATTGTGTTACCATGTCTACACTTGTTAGTCCATGTGAAACGACTACCTTGAAACCCTAAGTCTATTAATTTTCAATAATTAATACAATTATCAAAATTATCCGCTCTATTATTACTAATAGAAAGGCCACCAAATTTTTCCTTGATTCTAACACCTCATTAAAATTACTTCCTATTAACCAAGGGATACAAACAGTATCATGCAAATTAATTAAGTTATTCCGAAGAATATTACATAATTTACAATGATTGCTATCATAAATTGCAGATAATATCAATTGAGGTTTAGTGGGACATACCCGGACCATGCAATGTATTTTTTGATCAGATATTCTCATCTCTGTCACATTGACACCATCCTCATTCCACAACACAAATATACCACCTATCAGACCATTAGCAGATACTTGGGATATGTTGGTAAAGTTGAAATCATCACGGAGCCATGTATGATCATGCATGTGTGTTTCAAGAAAAATGACTAGCACGGGCCTATGATTATCCAATAAGGACCTAAAGTGTTGTCTAAACTCAGGATTGTGTGATCCTCTACAGTTCCAGACTAAGAAGTTCATATAAGAATTAGGATTATTGATCTGACCTAGTGAAATTGGAGTCATCGGAGTGACAAGAGGTGTTGTCTGCTCCAGACTCACTGATTGAGTAATTTGATGAAGTGTTGGAATTATGACCATGGAATATTTTCCTACTTCCCGATTGGTTTTTAGACAAAAATTGAGACTGCGTGTTAATAGATCTGGTGGATATTTCAGAATAAACTTTTTTTTCGTACTATACTTTGAGGTTGTAGAGTAGAATTTCCTTTAGCCATATTCTGTTCTTGTTTCCCTCATCTCCGCTAATATCTCTACCAACTCTTGCCTTGCTTGACTGTCCAGTGCGTGTGGTGATGGTAGTGGTGTCTGTGGTGGACTCTCTTGTAGTGTGAAACTTTCTAGTGGACTCAGTGGACTCAAGTACGGAAATAGTAGATTGAAGGAGTGGAGTGACTGGAACCAAGGAGCATACACCTAGCCCATATGTTGAGGAGGGTAAAAAGGCAGTAGGTTGAGTGTTGGGTTCCCATGCACGTTCATCGGGCTCATGGGGTATGCCCACTGTTGTTGAGTTGAAGTTGAAGCATGGTGCTCCAGCATGAGAGGAGTCTGTATGGTGAACCATTGGTTCTAAGTGTAGGCCTCCATGCCTGCTCTCATTCCCTCCGTCACTATCTCTACTAAGTGCGTAGGGTTTTGAATTAGGAGAACAACCTCCTGATTGTTCATCTCCATAGGGAAGATCAGTGCATATCCTTGCAAGCCCTTGGCTGTGAAGTGTAGATCAGTGGGGTTAAGATGTGTGGCATCTGTGGATCCTGCATGGTTAGCCTTGGTAGATGAAAAAAATGGTTGTTGTTTTGTATCTTCTCTGAGAGACGTATTTTGGGTGTTGGTCGAAAAAGAAGGCATTTACACTGTTGATAATTTCAAGAGTATTCTGTGTATGAGCAATGGTTTGAGAAGAGGTGTTGTAGTTGTCTATTAAGGACTCAAAATCGCATGTGGTAAAGAAAATAGTGCATTGTTAGGATGGTAAGTAGTGTCATGTAGGTCTTCACATGTTTTGCAATCATTATATTTGCATGGATATTGAGTATACCTATTGTCTTGAATATTACAGAGTACCGTAGCATGCAAGATATCTTGGTTTTGGCTTATTATTAATAAGGGCGTGGCTGAGTGGGGTGTATTCAATTGGGATTTGTCTATTAGGGATTAGTCTTGGGAGCTGAGTGTGCTGCTACGTGAAGAAGGCAGCTTATGTGTCTGTGCTGCCTTAGGTAACGTGATTAAGTCATTTAGGTAGGTTAAAGAGTGGGATGGTAAATCCAGAACTATATTTTTAGGGTGAGTAATAATTTCATTGGGCAATGAGGGCTTTGAAGCTAGGATCTGTGTAGATTGATCAAGAGTGGGATATAGTATTGGAGTCGCTATTATATATGATGGCACATTCCCCAATTGTGCCAACTGGTATTGGGCTTGTACAAATTTGATTAGCCCCTCCCATATTTATCCCATAGTCAGCTAAGGTATCGAATTTATTAATGAATTCTTTATTGGGCTTAGCAAGCATGTGTGGAGAAGGCAAGGATAGCTGGCCCAAGTGTGGGCTAGTAGGGTTAGAATACTTACCTGCCATAGGTTGCTCTTGTGGTTGTGCCGCTACTATAGCCGCCTTGCTTGTAGTGGTTGTGGAGTTCCTGTAGGTGTAGTTTGATCTCCTTGCAAAGGTGACTGTTTTCTAGTCACTTTCATGTGTTTGGTCATTGTTTGGTATTGTAGAAGATGTTGTGGCCTGATTTTTTATATGTTGTTTCAGTGAGGAAGGTGCAACAAAAGAACAATTAGGCTTTGCATGGCCAAATCGTCCACAAATCATGCAAAGTAGGTTAAGCCCCTCATAGAGAAGTGTTTACATGTGATAGCCTATGTGAATATGAGTTGTAACGGCTTTTTTAAGAATACTTCAATGCAAATACGTGCGTACCTTCACCTTGTAGTAGTGGAAGTGCATGTGTCTATCTTTAATAGTTGCCCCAACTTCGACCCAACCCTTTGTAGTATTTCCAAATCGTAGAATTCAGTCGGAAGTTTAGGAAGTCTAAACCAAATAGCCGAGTAAGTAAGCTATGTAAATAATGCTATGAATTTGGTTTCCCACCTTCGAACTGACAAAAAATGGCTCAGTATGAACCATGGTCCTTCATGAAGAGCCTTAATCAATATCTTTTATTTTTGAAATTTGATCAGAAAAAAGTCAAGACCCCAGATCAATAATAGGAAGGTCTTCAGTTGGCTTCCAGAGATATAGGAGCTTGTTCCTTAAAATATGATGTGCGATCCTCCTTCCAAATAGCTTTATTATAATCGAGTATCTCCAGGGTTACAAACGTGATTTATCAATAGCACTAATTGGAATAAAAGTATCTTCATCTGCAATATTTTGGATGATTTCATTCAGATAGATCAGTTGTAGGTATTGTATTTTGTTGATTGGTTAGTGTTGGTGATAGATGTTTATTGTATAGAAGAATTTGTAGAAAAGTTGCTGGTTTTGTAGGTACGTTAGCATCATCTATCTGCATGGAACCTATGTCCGGTGGTTCAGAGATTTGTTGTTGAGTTTTCAGTTGATGAGTAGTAGAATTCATTTTGGAGTTTTAGTTAGTTTAGATCGTATATGTGTGAGTGAGATCGGAGGCTATTGTTATGAACAAGAAGTTTAAAGAACAACGTAAAGAGAGAGTTATTACATCTTGCTTCCCTTTGTGAAAGATTCAACTTAATCACTACTAGGATTAGTAAACTAATTTACTTGATAGAGGCATCATTTTGTCCAACTATTTTTAGGATCAAATAGAATGAAAAATTTTAATAGTGTTTATATCAAATTAATTTTGCAAGTCAAAAATTAAAGAACAAATGCATATCATGTAATAATCACTGTAGATTAATGTCACTGCAGGTAATACAATGTACAATCAAGAGTGCTACATTCAATGTCATGCTCATCTGGCATTAGCAATCCAATTTTACTATATATTAGACTAGAGGTGGATGCTCGTGCATGAAGCACGGACCCAACAGCTTAATGTAGAATGTAATGCTATATTCATTTACTCAATATGCCAATTTTCAGCAAAATATTATTTGTATATATAATATCTACACATCTACAAACAATAAAGCTTATATTATATATGAGTATATCTCTATCTTATTGGTGATCCTTGTGACTTTTCTATAAAAGAAAAAGGTACCCCCAAAACCTTTTAAACGGAGAAAGCATTTGAAAAATAATGTCTTTATGACTACATAAATGTAAATGGTTAAACAACTCATAGCACATGAATACCAAATAGATTGGAATACAAGGTAAAGGACATTCAAAAATTAAGAGAATCTATAAATTTGCCTTATAGAAGGGAGAAAAAAAAAAGAACCAAAGTACGAAATATAGAAGATATTGATTACTGTTAGAGGACAATAAAGCAAGCAAAATAAGTCAAACACTCCATAATTGTATCACCATGTCTTGAATCTTGTCCTAGAACACACACACACACATACATTAGTAAATTTTTTGTCTAACTAAGCTTCAAACTACATAAACACATACATTCACTTTCGAATAACATATCTGCAATAAAAATGAGTAGAGTCATGGGTAACTGCGATTGCATCCTCAAAAACTTATCCCCTTGGCGAGACTTCATTTAGCATAGTATTTTGATACTATAAGTAGCAGTATGAATAGTCATTTCATAGTTCGGAGTCTCCTAACACATACAAAGTTCAAGAAACATCAAATAGTAAGAAGAAATGAACAATGACGTGCAAACAACTGATACACGTTTTTTCCAAAAACAAAAAAAGAACAACTTTAAACTAAATTATCAAAACAAAAGCTGGCATAGGACTTTATTTGCTGTTTATTTGTTACAACCATCTAAATACAGAATATCCATAAAATTCCAGCAAGAAAAAAGACTGATGGGGTAAGGAAAAAAAATAACCAACCATCCTCCTTACTTCTTAAGGACTGATCACAACACTACAAAATTCTTTTATATCCTGCATCAAGCCACCACCAGCAAATATTTCAAGTAAACGATAATGAAGCAAATCAAAATATAGGAGTTCTTCACTATATGATTACTTATCAATAAATGAATTAAACAGAGGACAATGAAGAAAATCAAAAAAGCATTTAGGCGAAAAGCATAGTAAAGAAGTAAAACCATCACCAGAAGACTGCTTGATCATTTTATTTAAGGTACCATGCAAATACATCCCTACATAGTACCCGTAGCAGATCTAGGATTTTCATTCAACGATGTCAAAATTTAAAGAAGAAAATATACGAATAAGTCAAGGAAAGTCAACACATAGTATATATACATAAAAATTAATTTTTACCTAAACAGTGTAATTTTCCATCAAAGGGGTGTCACCCCTTGGAGCTATGTAGCTCTGCCACTGCCCAATACATGTTAGTTTCTTGATCCTTACCCATGAATGGTAAACATGTGACGACCCGGCCCGTCGTCACGTGAGTTACCGCCTCATTTCTCCCATATTGTGTTGCTTTGTATTTCAATATCGATATTTGAGTTGATCGGGTGGAATTGAGTTGGTTTTAGTTGAAAATGAGGCACTTAGCCTCTTAGAAGAAAGCTTGTTTTAGAAAATTCAACCGGAAGTTGACTATGTGGTTAGAGGGCTCGGATGTGAATTTCGGTGGTTCGGTTAGCTTCGGGAGATGATTTGTAACTTTGGAGTGCGATCGGAATTGATTTTGGAGGCTTGGTGTAGAATTAGGCTTGAATTGGCGAAGTTTGAATTTTGGCGAATTCTGGTTGATAGGTGAAATTTTGATCCGAGGGTAGGAATGGAATTCCGAGAGTTGCAGTAGCTTCGTTAGGTGATTTTGGATATGTCTGCAAATTTTTAGGTCACTCGGACGTTGTTTGGTCGGGTTTTTGATTGAATGCGCATTTCGGAAGTTTTGATGAAAACAAGGCTTGAATCCGATGTGTTTTAATGGTTTTAGCGTTGTTTGACGTGTTTTGAGGATTGGAACAAGTTTGAATAAGGTTGTTGGATGTGTTGGTGTTTTTTCTTGAGGTCCCGGGGGCCTCGGGGTGATTTCAGATGATTAATCGGAAGTTGGAAGCATTTGTTGCAGTCAGATTTTTGTGCCTTCTGGTATTTCCGCATCTGCGGAAAAGGAGCTGCTTAAGCGGTTCCGCAGATGCGGTGGGGAAGATCGCAGAAGCGATCAGGAGTGGCCCAAGAATTTTCCTCATAAGCGGACTGGTAAGCGCCTTTGCGGGGCCGCGTAAGCGGATTGTAGACCCCAGAAGCGGTCGAGGGGAAACCGCATAAGCGATGCTTGAAATCGCATAAGCGGTCCAGATGGTTTTAAGTCAGACCGCATAAGCGGTCAATTAGCCGCATAAGCGGGACCGCAGGTGCGGTCAGGGGACCGCAGAAGCAGAAAATGGACCTGTGTTATAGTGAAAAGTGTTCACGAACTTGGAAAAGAAGAAAAAATATTTTGGACTTCGAGCGAAGCGGGTTTTTGGGCGATTTTGAAGAGGGTTCGAAGGGGTTTCATCAGGTATGGATATTTGGACTCGGATTATGTTATTATGGTGTAAAAATACGAATTAATCACGGCATTTCAAGAAATTAAAGGGTAAAAATGGAGGTTAGGGCTTGAAACCTAAGAAGGTTTGAATTGATGATTTGAGGGGTCAAACAGACTCCTATTCTTGTTTATTTTATATGTACGGACTCGTGGCGATACGAGGATTCCGGTGATGTGAATTTCGTAATTTTTCGAGAAGTGGGCCCAGGGCTCGAGTTTTGCCAACTTCGTGTTTTTGGGTGTTTTTCGAGTTCTTTCAATTGGGTTATGTTCCATTAGCTAATTATAACATATTCCTTGTGGTTTTGATCAGATTCGGCGCGTGAGGAGGTTGATTCAAGAGGGAAAAGATTAGCGGACTAGTCTCGTGGCCGGTTTGAGGTGAGTAATAGATGTAGATGATGACCTGAGGGTTTGAAACCCCGGTATATCACACTGTGACGCTATATTGAGGCGAGATACGTACTCTACGGTGAGTGCGGGGTCGATTGTGATTGGGGACTATGTCTTACTCCGACCGAATGATGTTCGTACTGTGTTATTGGTTAGAAATTAGTTGGCAAACCTCCTACTTGGATGGTTATGGATATATTTGGGTTGTATGCAGATTATTTGGATCCCGTAGGGATTATTATCACTGTTTCCATGATGTTTAGCATGTTTTCATGATATCAGTCCTGAGTTAAACACTGTCTCGAAATGGCTAGTAAAATTCTAAGGTTTTAACCACTTAATTTATAATTTCTGATAATTGGAACTGAAAATGGTAAGTTTGACTGTGCCCGTGTGGCTTGCATGCATATAATTGGACTGATTGTGGATCGGGCTGCACGCCGCAGCGAATGTTACGATGATATTGCGCTTGGGCTGTAGGAGCCCTCTGGAGTCTGAACCCCTACAGTGAGCGAGGGTACCCAAATGGATCGGGCTGCGCGCCGCAGCGGTCATGTGCATTGCATTGCATTCATGCATCGATATCTGCCTGCTTTATCTGTCATTAGTTGTTGTATCACCGTTAAATGAGTAGGAGTATTGGTTATAGCTTTGCATTGTTGTATTTCGGAATTTCTTACTATCAGTCATTATACATGTCTATTACCACTGAGTTGGAAGTACTCACTTTACTCCCTGCACCATGTGTGTAGATTCAGGTGTCTCGGGAGCTTAGCTGAGCTATTTGCGGTCCCAGAGCTTTACCGCAGTTGTCGAGGTAGCTGCCTAACGTCCGCAGGACCCGACTCCTCCCCTATCCCTTTATCATTTTTTCGCAGTTTCGAACATTTGTATTAGTGAAGTCTTATTACTCTGTATTGTTAGAGGCTCTAGACTCGTGACCCCCAGGTCTTTGGGAGTGTATTCGGTGTTATCTTGATATTCAATTTGGTTTCTAACTATCAGTTTAAATCTTTTAGCTTTATTGTTTTGTCAATGATATTCAATAACTGGTTTTGAGCTTCATGCTCGGGTGGAGAGTATAAATAGTCGAGCTTGCCTAGCAATTGTGTTGGGCGCCATCACGACCAGGATTGGGGTCGTGACAAGTTAGTATCAGAGCCTAGGTTACTAGGCCTCATGAGTCATGAGCCGGTTAGTAGAGTCTCGCGGATCGGTACGGAGATGTCTGTATTTATCCTCTAGAGGCTGCAGAACCTTTAGGAAACACTTCATATTCTTGAACTCTTGTCGTGTGGCTTTGTTGTTCCGAGAACTAAACTTCTGTATTCTATTCTCTCGCAGATGGCGAGAACTCGTGCTACCAGACGTGGCGGACGACCACCATTGCCACCCGCCAGAGGCCGTGGGCGCGGTCGTGGTCGTGGTCGAGGCAGAGCAGTAGAGGCAGCACCAGTTGACCCACTAGTTGCCCCCATTCAGGACCAGCCCCCAGCTGTAGATGCTCCAGCAGCACCCGTTCAAGCACTGGCCGTGCCCATCGTGATTCCTGGCGTTCAGGAGGCTTTAGCTCAGATCTTATCTGTCTGCACTGGTCTGGCTCAGGCAGTTTCAGCCTCTACTGCCGCAGCTACTTCTCAGACCGGGGGTGGTCATCAGACCCCCGCAGCTCGCACACCCGAGCAGGATGTGCAGGGATTACAGACACCAGAGGCAGCCCCAGCTCAGCCAGTTGCACCGGTTGCTCCAGTTGTGCCAGTTGCACCAGCTCGAGAGTATGCAGTTCCAGTGATGCCAGACGACGAACAACGTCGACTAGAGAGGTTTTGTAGACTTCAGCCTCCGACATTCAGCGGTACTGAGGGCGAGGATGCCTAGGGAATTCTAGACAAGTGTCAGTGGATGCTTCGCACTGCAGGGATCTTAGAGTCGAGTGGAGTGGCTTTTACTACCTTTCAGTTCTCAGGGCCTGCAT